>JAQZBX010033073.1:0-25563 GCA_029593785.1 Cabassous unicinctus | reverse complement strand
TTTTTTTTTTTTTCTTAAAGCGCCTAAACGTTGTCATACTACTGCCTTCTTGCCTCCGTGGTTTCAGAAGAGAAATCAGCATTTAATCTTATTGAATTTCCCTTGCATGTGAAGGATCTCATTTATCTTGTTGCTTTTAGTATTCTTTCTTTGTCTTGAGCATTGGGCAATTTGACAGATATATGTCTCAGGGTAAGCCTGTTGGGATTTATATTGTTTGCAGTGCACTGCACTTCTTGGACATGTACATCCATGTTCCTCAATAGAGTTGGGAAATTTTCAGCCATTATTTCCTCCAACACTCCATCTCCCTGCTTTCCCTTCTCTTTTCCTTCTGGGATGCCTATAAAATATATGTCTGTGCATTTTTTGTTGCCATTCAAGTCCCTAAGTCCCTACTGGATTCTTTCCATCTGTTCTACTATCTGTCTGATTCCAGATGTATTGTCCTCCATATCACTGATTCTTTCCTCTGCCTATTCAACTGTGCTGCCATAAGCTTCTTGCGTGTTTTTTATTTCTTGCACACAAGAAATCAAAAATATTCTGGAAACACATTAAAAAAAGGAACTTTTAAAAAAATAACAGATCTCAGAAAACCTAAAATTAAATGAATGACTATATATTCCCTGTCATAAGAGATCAGCTGCATGCCTGGTAGCTAGGTGTATCACTCTCTGGATAACTTCTCTAAGTAGACCTGGGAATCAAACCAGCAGGTTCTGATATGCAGGGTGGAAATTTCTCCACTGAAGTAAATTTTCCCCTTAGGTTAATTAGGCTTCAGAAAGCTATCCGTGCCTTTCCCTCAAGTGTTTCAGACTTCTACAGCTTGCTAGAGTACTAATGATTAGGTGCCTATCACTTCCTCCACTGTAATCTAGTTCACCTCTCTCCCCAGGCAGCTGCCTGAGTATATCCCTCCTCCCCTTTCCCTGTCCGGTTGGGTTCCCTTCTGAGATTCAAAGAGGGCTCAGTTGGCCAAACTCACTACAAAGAAACTACTTTCTACACTCTGTCAAATCTCTCTTCTTCCCAGGGAATGCCCCCTCTGAGTCCACTGCAGCAGCAAGCCAAGGGGTCCACTGAGGCTACATGCGCTGAGTGCAAGGTATATGTGTCATTTCTGGCCACAAGGGTTAGCAACTCACAGTATTCTTTTCACTTTTTTATCTTTCCAGTACCCTCCTACATGACTCAGAAAACTTTCTCATTCTATATATATCCAATGCAACTCCTTTACATAGGTTCCTACCATCTCTCCACTGATTTTGTGAGAGGGTTGGACCCTGGCTACCTACTTCAGTGCCATTTTCCCTGAGGGATCTACACGTGACTCTTCTGCCCTTTTATTTGAACCCATAATTAGCACTATACTTGATAAATATATGTCCCAGAGGGTTAAATATTTGTTCTGTCTATGTGCCAGTTGAGTCTTGAATTTCACCAGAGTTGCAACACCTACTCTCCAATCCATTGGACTCACCCAGGACAACTAACAAGGAGATGATGATGAACAATGCCCATCCCAAGAAACAGAGAGTGTCTGCAACTGCAAGATAGTGTCATCCACCTGCACCACGGGATCTAAGTTGACTTTCATTTAGAAGCAGAGTGAGCATTGCCATCCCAAAATCCTCACCATCATAAAATCCTCACCATCCTAAAATCCTCAAGATTGTGGAATGAACAGTAGACTAAAGTAATCTTAGTATATATTCTACTAGTATTCTACCATTGACTCATTATTATTCATTGCTATTGTTTATTCCCAAATGTGAAGAGGAAGTCAGAAAAAAATACATGTATAGTAGTGACTAAAACACTAAAATATTTAGGAGTAAACATAAACAAACTTGTAAAGGACCTCTTTACAGACAACTACAAAATGCTTATAAAGGAAACTAAGGAAGACCTAAATAAATAGAAGGACATTGTGTGTATTATGCTGTATTTTGTCAAATGCTTTTTCTACATCAATTGAGAAGACTAAACATTGTTAAGCTGTCATTTCTACCGAAATGACTAACAGAGTAAATGCAATCCCAATAAAAATTCCAACTGTCATTTTGCTGAAATTGAAAAGTCAATTATCAAATTTAATTTGAAAGGTGAGAGATCACAAATAACCAGAACCATCTTTAAAAAGATGAGATGTGGAAGTCTCTACCTCCTGTCTTCAAATACTATTACCTAGCTACTGCTAAAATTATCGTGACCCTGTCATAAAGATAGAAATATTGACAAATGGAACTTAATTGAGTGCCAGAAATTGACCCTCATATCTTCAGTCAAGTGAATTTTGACAGGACTGTAAAGGGTAACCAGTTGGGTCAGAACAGTATACTCAACAAATTATGCTGGGAGAACTGGATATCCATTTCAATAAAATGAAAGAGTATCCCTAATCCAAACCATATATGAAAATTAAATCAAAATGTATCAGAGACATCAACATAAAGCTAGAACCATAAAACTCCTAGAAGAAAATGTAGGGAAATGTCTTCAAGATCTAGTGATAGATTATTGTTTTTTAAAACTTACACCTAAATTATAAATGAAAAGGAAAAAATTGGATAATTGGTCTCTCCTCAAAATTAAACACTTTTGTGCTTCAATGGATTTTGTCAAGAAGGTGTAAAGGCAATCTACTTGATGGGAGAAAATATTTGGAACCACATATTGGATAATGTTGTGATTTCCAAGTTATGTAAGGAGGTCATACAAGTAAACAACAAAAAAAGCAAGCAATTCAATTTAAAAATGGGCAAATGAGTTAGAGGAAATACAAATACCTAAAAAGTGTATGAAAATATTTTCAATATCACTAGCTATTAAAGAAATGCAAATTAAAACTATGGGATATCAATTCTCATCTTTTAGAATGGAAACTATTAAAAAACAGAAAACTACAAGTGCTGGAGAAGATGTGGTGACATAGGAATACTCTTTCACTATTGGTGGGATTGTTGAATGATGCAACCACTAAGGAAGACAGTTTTGGTATTCCTCAGGAAGCTAAATATATAACTAACCTATGATCCAGTAATCCCTTTACTAGTAATATGCTCAGTAAAATTGAAAACAGGAATGTAAACCAATATTCCTAGCATTATTCTTAACTGCCAGAAGAGAGAAAACAAAAACAAGTGTTCTTCTACCAATGAATGGATAAACAAAATATGGTAAATAAATACTATGGAATAGTATACTGTTGTAAGAAATGAAATTGGAACACATATAACACCACTGATGAACTTTGAGGACACTATGTTGAATAAAATAAACATACACAAGTGGACAAATGCTGAGGTTCTCAGAAATATGAACTAAATATGATTAGTAAATGCACGGAGTTAAAATCTAGAGTATAGGTTATTAGGAGGTAAGATGATGGCTGAAAAGAGGTACTGCTGCTTAAAGTATATTGAATTTTTAATAAGGTTGATTGTAAATGTGGGGAAATGGATAGAATTGTTGTCAATACATTACAGTGAGTTTAACTAACATTGTTGATTTATAAATGTGTGGTGATTAAATTGACTGTCTAATGATGTAAATGTCACTAAAAGAAAGCAAGAGAATAATCTAGGAAATGTATAACTTGATGAACTCGGTGGTGCATGAGGATTATGGATAATAGTTACAAATACAGGAATGTTCTTCTATGAACTAGAAGAAATGTATTTCTATATTAAAAGGTGTTAAGAATATGATGATACATGGGAAATGCAATTGATGTAACTTATGTACTATAGTTAATAGCAATATTATAATATTCTTTTATCAATAGCAAAGAAGGTACTATATCAATGCTATTGGTCCATAATGGGGGGTTTGTGAATTTTTTTTCCATTGGAGTAAAGAAAATGTTCTAAAATTGACTGAGGAGATGATAGCATACCTCCGTGATCAAACTGAGAGGCACTAGGTGTCCACTTTGTGTGGAGTGCACAGTCATGGGACTGGATAGAACCATGTGATGAAAAATGGACTGTGGTTAAGAGTACAAATAGTGAGCTTTTTATTATAAATGATGAAAACTGTGTAATACTAATACATGGTGAGACTAATAGGGTGGTATATGGAAAAATACACCACACATAAGTTTTGGGCAATAGGTAGCAGTAATATTTTTATGTTGCCATTCACAATTTGTAATAAATATTCAACAAAAATGCAAGGTGTTGGTAGTAGCGTGATATTTTGGAATTCTGCACATTATGCATGATTGTTTTCTAAACTCATAAATTATCTAATAAAATTTAAAAATGAACAAAAAACTTGAATAAATGTTTTTCCAAAGAGAAACCACATATGGGCAAAAGGTACATGAAATGATGTGGAACATCTCTATAAGGGAAATGCAGATCCAAACTACAATGAATTGTAATTTCATGCCATTCAGAATGGCCATTATTTAAAAACAAAACAAAACAGAAAGCTACAAGTTCTAGAGATGATGTGGAGAAAGAGGAACACTCTTTCACTGTTGGTGGGAAATAAGAATAGTGCAGCCTATGTGGAAGATAGTTTGGTGGTTCATCAGGAAGCTAAATATTGAACTGCCACATGGTCAGCAATTGCACTACTAGGAGTATATTCAGAAGAACTGAAAGTAAGGATGTGAAAAGTCCTTTGCACACAGATGTTCATAGTGATATTTTTTACAATTGCTAAAGGGGGGAAACAACTCAAATTCCATCTACCAATTTATGTATAAATAGAATGTGGTATACACACACTATGGTATACTAATTCACTCTAAGAAGAAATTAAGTTGGGATGCATATGACAACATGGTTGTAGCATGAGGATATTATTTTAAGTGAAATAAACTAGACACAAAGTGACAAATATATAGACTCATTAATATGAACTAAATATAATGAATAAACTCATGGAGTTAAACTATAAAGTATAGGTTACTAGGAGATAGAATGTGAGTTGTAAATGGGGAGCTGATGCTTAGTGTTCATAGAATTTTAATAAGGTTTATTTTGAAAGTTTGGATACAAATAAAGTTGATGGTAAAATTATAGTGAGTATAATTAACATTGCTGATTTATATATGTGATAGTGACGGAAAACAGTAGCCTAGGGATGTAAATGTCAATTGAAAATAAGCTAAAGGATAATCTAAGGACTGTATAACATAGTGAACTCAATGATGGATGAAGACAGTGGTTAATACTACAAATACAAGAATGTTCTTCTATACAGTGTTGAAGAATATGATATTATATAGGAAAATACAACTAATATAACTCATGGACTATAGTTAACAGTAATATTGTACCATTTTTGCAGCAATGGCACGTAAGTTACTATATTGATGCTAAGGGTCGACAATGGGAGTTTTAATGGGCTATGACATTTTCCCTTTTGGAGTAATGAAAATGTTCTAAAATTAAAGTGATGGCAGCACAACTCTGTGATGAAACCAAGAGCCACTTAGTGTACACTTTGAATGGATTATACAAGACAGGGGACCATAAAACATAGTGAACACTGTAGGGCAAGATGGAATGTGGTTAAAAGTACAAATATAAGAACATTCTTTCATGAACTATAACAAATATGCAATACTAATACATAGCGTTAATAACAGAATGGTTTGTGAGAAAAATACACCAAATGTAAGATATGGAATATAGCTAGCAGTAATATTTTGAAGATGTTCTTTTATCATTTGTAACAAATGTTCCACAACAATGCAAGAGGTTGGTGGGGTGTTCTATGGAATTTCAGTATGATATGCATGATTGTTTTGTAAATTCGCAACTCTTTGATAAAGAAAAGAAAAGAGAAGAAAAGAAAAGAAATGAAATGAAATAGTGAAGTGAAGTGACGGGAAGTAAAAGAAATAAAATTCAGAGGCTTTCTGCTTTAGGCCTAGCGAATTTTCTAGACATCCAGGGGTGTGGGCTTGTTGAGAAATAGATCCCTTCTAAGATAAAGGATAAGCATTTGCATCTTGATGTTATTACAACCAAAAAGTGCTATGACTTCTGGTGGTCCTCTGGAGATTGGAGGCAATAAATTCCCTATTTGGGTGTACTATTCAGATCAAAATATTAAGTGACCTGAAAGGTTGCTTACTTTGATTGGGGACCAAAACAAGAGGAATCACTGCAGTAGTTCTAAGTTTCCATGAAAGCTGTTCTGCCACTCGAGCCATATGATCCAGAAAACTCAATGCTGTTTAAAGTATCAGCGACAAATAGAGATGCTGTTTGAGGACATTGGCAGGCCCCTATAGGGAAGACACTTAGGACTTTGCAACAAAGCCTTGCCATCTTATTAGACAATCTCCTTTGGAGATATCGCTTGCTGTTGTAAGTTTGTAGATACCAAATACTTAAACATGGACCACAAAATTACCTTGAGACTTCAGTTTCCCTTTCTGAACTGTGTTGTCTGAACCATTAACCACAAAGTTAGACATGCATATCAGCTCTCTGTCATTATATATGCGATTGGGCTCAAGTAGCCCTTGCAGGCACAAGTACATTACATTATGAAGTGGCCAAAATGCCCATGCCATCCCCTCCTGCTACAAAACTACTGTCTCCTAGTCCACAGCTATGGCCTCTTGATGAGTTTCTTATGATAATTTCATTGAAGAAGAGAAAGACCGGCTGGTTTCAGAGAGTTCTGCACAAAACATGCAGGTATGACCACAAGGGAATAGCTGCAGCACTACTGCCCTTTTCTGAATGTTCTTGAAGGACAGATGTGAAATGAAATGATCCTAATGGGCAGAGCTTCAAGCAGTGCCCACCACTGATATTTTACTCGGAAGAAGAAATGGGTGGAAATATGTTTGCATATCTATTCTTGAGGTATGACCAATGGTTTAGATGGTCAGGGAAACATAAGAAACATGATTGAAAATTTGATGTCAAAGATGCCTAAGAGAGAGTTATGTCAATAGTACTTTCTTAATGAACAGGATTCATGAAGATTTTTTACCTGTGGATCCTCATCAGAGGTTGACTCTAGCACAAGAAGAGTTTAATATTCAAGTGGAGAGGAAAGCCCATTCTGTGCATACCAGTCATATGCTTTCCCCAACCACACATATCATTACTGAAAGGACTCATGAACAAAATTTTCATGATAGTAGGAATAGATATTATGCATGGGCTCAGCAACATGGATGTTTACTCACCAGGGTTGACCTGGCTATAGTCACTGCTGGGTGCCCAATCTGCCAGCAGCGGAAACCAACTTTCAGTCTCCAACTTGTCACCATTCCCTGAGGTGATTAACCTGTTACCTGATGGCAAGTGATTACATAGACTAACATTCATTATGGAAGGAACAATTTTTAAATATACTTTTTAAATTTATATTTTTAAAAGAAACATAAATTACATAAATGTTCACAAAAAAATATAAGAGATTTCCACATGCTTTGCTCCCCAGCCCTCCCACATTTTCCCACATCAACAAAATCCTTCACTAGTGTGGTACATTTGCCAAAATTGATGAACACATCTTTCAGCTTTGCCACTAAGTGATGACTATAGTCTACATTCTAGTTTACACTGTGTCCCCCACCTTACTGCAAGTTATTACAAGATATACAATGGCCTATATCTGTCATTGCAATGTCATTCAGGATAATGTCCAAATCCCAAAAATGCCCCCAAATTACCCGTATTTTTCCCTCTCTTACCTCTCAGAAACTCCAGTAGCTACTGCTGCCACATCCATGATAAGAGTTCTTCCATTGCTAGGAACACAAGTCTACAGTAGAACAACTGTAAGTCTACTCTAGTCCATCATCCATTCCTTAATCCTGAGGCTTCTGTGACAGTGATGCCCCTCCACCTCTATTTGAGAGGGGGCTTAGATCCCATGGGGCAGATAGATAGGACTTTCTTGCTTGCAGTTGCGGACTCTCTCTGATTTATGGTTCTATATATCAATATATAATATATTTTATCAATTCTTTTTCTCTGGAGAAATCTAACTAATACAGAAGGCAAATAAGAGAAGGGAATGAAATATTTAAAGTGTTTTTAAAAACATCTATATAATTCTGAATCTGGTGAAGTAATCTTTCAAAACTGTGGTAGAATTTAATACTTTCTCATACAAACAAATCTTAAGAGAGTTCATAACTGAAAACCTGCTCTTCAATAATATTAAAATAAGTTCCTCATGGAGCAGGACAGTGATAGAGGTCAGAAACATGGATTAACAAAAATTAAAGGAAGGAATAAGTTAAGGTAAAATAAAATATTTGATATTGTTCTAAATTGTTACAGAATTTAGTTGGTTATATTAATAATTGTAGCAATGAATTATGTAATATAGCATATGGATAAATAAAATGATTTCACAGGAAATAAGAGGGTAGATTTTGGAATATTCTGTTGTCAGGTATTCTCAATAAATATATAGTGATAGTGTTGATTTAAGGTGGACTTATGTTAATTAAAATATATGTTGAAATCTATAGTGCAACTCTAAAATTATTTGAAAGAAATATAATTGATATGGCAAGACACAAATTAAAATGGAATCTTATAAAATGTTCATTTCAAAACAATATCCCAAATCAAAAGAATTATACATTATGATCCAATGGGTTTAATTTCCCTTAAAATGGTGGATCAACATTAAAAATCAATTATTTATAACATGCCATATGAACAGAACAGAGGAAAAAATACATGATCATCTCAATTTATTCAGAAAAAGCATTGGAAAAAATACAGCATCTTTCCTTGACAAAAGCATCTAGAAAACTAGGAAGAGCAGAAAACTTCCTGAACATGATAAAGAGCATCTATGAAAAGCCCAAAGCTGATAGTTTCTCCTCCAATATCAGGAACAAGGCAAGGATGCTTACCATTACCATTGTTATTCAACTTTACACTGGAAAATCAATCCAGAGCGATTAGGCGAGAAAAAAATAAATCTGTAAGAAGGCTCCTAGACCTAAAAAATTAACTTGGAAAAATGGCAGGGTACCCAAAAATCAGCAGTGTTTCTTTACAAAAGCAATGAACAATTGGAATAAGAAATCAAGAACAAAAGTCCATTCACAATAGCAACTAAAAGAATCAAAGACTAGCGATAAATCTATCTTCCTTTGCAAAATGGCAAAGGAAAAAAAATCTATCCAAAGATATAAAATGCTTCTACAAAAGCTACAAAACATTCCTAAAAGAAATCAAGGAAGACCTAAATAAATGGTAGAGCATTCTGAGTTCATGGTTTGGAAGACTAAATATTGTAAAGATATCAATTCTAACTAAAGAAACTTATAGATTCAATGCAAATCCAATTTTTTTTAATCTTTGCAGAAATGGGAAAATTAATCATGAAATTTAAATGAAATATTAAGCCACTCTGAATATCTAAAGCCATTTTGCAAAGGAAGAATGAAGTTGGAGAATTCACACTTCCTGTTCTGAAAGCTTATTACAAAGCCACAGTATTCAAAACAGCATGGTTCTGACGCAAGGATGGACATATAGATGAATGTTATTGAATTCAGAGCTCAGAAATAAACTCTCACATCTATGGCCAACTGATTTTTGACAAAGGAGGAAAGACCACTCATTTGGGGATGAACAGTCTCTTTAAAAAATTGTACTGGGGAAACTGGCATGACATTTGAAAAAAATAAGAAGGAATATCCCCTCCTTCGCATCTTAAACAAAAATCAACTCAAAATGGATCAAACAACTCAATATAAGTGCAAGAACTAATAAACTTCTAGAAGAAAATGAAGGGAAGCATCTTCAGGAATTTGTGTTAAGCAATGGCTTCTAAGACTTTATATCCAAAGCAAAAGAACAAAATTAAAAATAGTTAACTTCTACCTCATCAACATTAAAAACTTTTGCTCTTCAAAGGATTTTATCAAAAAAGGAAAATGGGACTTTACACAATTGGAGATAATATTTGGAGACCACATATATGAGAAAGGTTTAATACTCAGAATATATAAAGACATCCTTAAACTTAACATAAAGACAAACAACTAAATTTAAAAATGGTCAAATGATTTAAATAGATATTTCTCCAAAGAAGATACACAAATTGCAAGATGCCTAGACATAGCAAAAAAAATTACAAGCCATTTTAGGAAACAGGAAAAGATGACCCAGCCAAAGGAGCAAACCAAATATCTTGATGAGATTCAAAATTTAAGACAATTAATCAATGGTTATCACACAAATCTCCTAAATCAATTCAAAGAATTAAAAGAGAATATCATGAAAGAGTTCATGGGTTTTAAGAGGACATTGGGTGAGAAAAAAGAACAATTTGAAAGACTGCAAAGAAAAGTAACAGAACTTATGGGAATGAAAGAGATGATGGATGAGATTAAAAATGCCTATATACTGTCTCCAGGATACTCACCTCAGGCATAAGGATAAAACCAGTTTGAACGTGTAAGATTGGAAAATGATATTCCATGCAAATAATAACCAAAAAAGGGCTGGAGTAGCAATACTAATAGCAGAAGAAAAAAAAAAGATTTTAAATGCAAAACTGTTATAATGGATGAAGAAGGCCATTATATATAAATAAAAGGGGTAGTTCACCAAGAACAATTATCTATAATAAGTATGTCTGCACCTTAACTAGATGTCCCAAGATACACGAGGCACGCTGACAAAACTGATGGGAAAAATAAATATTTCTACAATAGTTGATGACTTCAGTGCACAACTTTCATAATTGGATAGAATATTTGAATAGTGTATAAATAAACAGAGAGATCGAAAAATACAATAAATAACCTAGACCTAACAGGCATTTATAAAGTATTACACCCCAAAACAGCAGGATAGACTTTCTTTTCAAATGCTCGTGGATCCTTCTTCAAGATAGACTATAGGTTGTGTCACAAGACAGGTCTCAGTACATTTTTTAAAAATAGAAATTATACAAAACGGTTTCTCTGACCAGAGTGGAATGAGGCTGGAAATCAATAATGGATGGAAAAAGGGAAAATTCATATGGAGATTAAAATGCACACGTTTATAATTCAGTCAAAGAATAAATTGCAATAGAATTTCAGTAAATATCTTGAGATGAATGAAAGTGCGAACACAACATATCAAAACTTATGAGACACTGCAAAGGCAGTGCTGAGAGGAAAATTTAAAGCCAACAATGCTTACATTTAAAAAGAAGAAAAGGCAAAAATTGAAGATCTAATTGCACACCTGATGAAATTAGAAAAGGAACAGCTAATTAATCACAAACCAAGCCAAAGAAAATAAATAGTTAAGATCTGTACAGAAATAAAAGAAATTGAGAACAAATAAACAGTAGAGAGAATTTAAAAAAATTGGTTCTTTGAGAAGATCAACAAAATTGACAAAAACTTAACAAGACTGACAAAGAAAAAAGTAGAAAAATGATCCAAATAAAAATCAGAACTGAGAGGAGGGACATTACCACTGACAACTGAAGAAATAATAGAGATCATAAGAGGATACTATGAATAAATTCACACTAAAAGAATAGGCAACTTAGATGAGATGGACAAATATCCAGAAAGACAAGAATAAAAATTAAAAAAAATAAACCTACAATGATCCTAGAAGAAATAGAAGACTTCCAGAAGCTATGCACAAGTAAAGAGTTTCAAGCAGTCATCAAAAAACTCCCAACGATGAAAAGACCAGGACCAGACAGCTTCACAAGTGAATTCTACAAAGGATTTTAAAGGCAATCTATGATAATCTGGCTTAAGCTCTTTCAAAAAAATTACACAGGAAAGAATACTACCAAACACATTCTTTGAAGCCAACATTACCGTCATACCAAAAAGAAATGAAGTTACTGTGAAAAAGAAGACTACAGACCAATATCTCCAATGAATATATTATAGATGCAAAAATTCAACACAATACTTGAAAGTTGGAACCAAAAACACATTCAAAGAATTATATACCTTGCTCAAATAAGCTTTATCCCAGGTATGCAAGGGTGGTTCATCACAAGAAAATCAATTTGGGTTATAAACCACATTGATAAATTGAAGAGGAAAAATCACATGATTCTCTTGATTGATGCAGAAAAAGCACTTGACAAAATACAGCACCCTTTCTTGATTAAAACATTCCAACATACAGGAATGGAAGGAAGAAAACCCACAGCTAGCATTGTACTCAATGCTGAATGTCTGAAAGCTTTCCCCCTGAGATCAGAAAGAAGTCAATGATGCTCACTGTCACCACTGTTATTCAATATTGTGCTACAAGTTCTAGCTAGAGCAATTATGCTAGAGAATGAGGTAAAAAGCACCAAAATAGAAAGGGAAAAAAGTAAATTTTCACTTTTTGCTGTTGATATGATCCTATATCTTGTAAATCTGGAAATATCCACAACAAAGCTAAGAGAACTAATAGACAAAGTCAGAAATGTGGCAGGATGCCAGATTAATATGCAAAAATCAATAACATTTCTATAGACTACTGATGAGCAATCTGTGGAGAAAATCAGGGGAAAATCCATTTATCATAGTGAGTAAAGGAATCAAATATTTAACAATAAATTTAACCAAGGACATAAAGGACATGTGTTCAGAAAACTACAAAACATTGCTAAAAAAAACTGAAGAGGACTCAAATAAATAGAAGGAAATTCCATTTTCATGGACTGGAAAACTAAGTATCATTAATATGTCAATTCTACCCAAACTGATTTACAGATTCAATGCAATCCCAATAAAAATCCAAACTTTTTTTCAGAAATGGAAAAATCAATGATCAAATATATTTGCAATGGTAAGGGGCCCAAAGTACACCAAAATGACTTTTAAAAGAAGAATGAAGTTAGAGGACTCTCCGTTCATGACTTTAATACCTATTACTTAGCTACAGTGTTAAAAAGTGGCATGGTATTGACATAAAGACAGCTTAACCAATGAAATTGAATCAAGAACTCAGAAATAGACCCACACATCTACAATCAAGTGATTTCTGTCAAGGCTGTGAAGCATCCCCACCTGGACTAGACCAGTCTACTCAACAACTGGTGCTGAAAGAACTGGATAGCCATAACCTAAAGAAAGAAAGAGAAACTCTATCTCACACCTTGTACAAAAAGTTAACTCAAACTGGATCCAAGATTTAAACATGAAATTGATAACCATAAAACTCCTAGAAAAAAATGTAGTAAAACATATTCAAGATTTTGTGGTAGATTAAAGTGTCTTAAACTTAACACTCAAAGCACAAGCAACAACAAAAATTAGATAAATGGGACCTGTCCAAATTAAACATGTTTGCACTTCCAAGGACTTTGTCAAAAGGTTGAAAAGGCAACCAACTACATGGGAGGAAATACTTGGAAATCACATATCCGATAAGGGTTTAATAATAGGATATAAAAAGAAATACTACAAATCAAAAATTAAAGACAGATGATTAGATTAAAAATGGGGAAAAGGCTTGAATAGACAACTGTCCAAAGAAGAAATACCAATTGTGAAAAACAACATGAAAAAAAGTTCAACACCACTACGATTATGGAAATGCAAATCAAAACTATAATGAGATATAATTTCAAATCTATTAGAATGGCAGTATTAAAAAGTTGGAAAATTAGACCTGTTGGAGAGGATGTGGAAAGAGAAGAAGATTTATTCACTCTTGGTGGGAAGGTAAAATGGTAGAGCCACTGTGAAAGACTGTTTGGCATTTCACAAGGAAGTTTTGTATAGACTGCCATATGAAACAGCAATTCCACTACTAAGTAAATACTCTGAAGAACTGAGAGCAGTGAAAACGACAGCAATCTGAACACCAAAATTCATAGCAGTGTTAGTCATAATTGCCAAATCATGGAAACAAATGAGGTGTCCATCAACTCATGAACAGATAAACAAATTGTGATATATACACATGATGGAAATATTGTGCAGCTCTAAAAAGTAATGAAGTTATTAAGCATTTGATAAGATGGATGA
Source organism: Cabassous unicinctus (assembly GCA_029593785.1). Taxonomy (NCBI): domain Eukaryota; kingdom Metazoa; phylum Chordata; class Mammalia; order Cingulata; family Chlamyphoridae; genus Cabassous; species Cabassous unicinctus. The sequence goes on along the minus strand of JAQZBX010033073.1, from coordinate 11,609 downwards.
AACTGTGGGTCATTATGTTAAGTGAAGAAAGCTAGACACAAAATTAATAATGTTTTATGATTGCATTATTATGAACTAAATATATTGTCTAAACTCTTGGAGTGAATACTTAGAATATAGGTCACCAGAAAATAGAATGAGGGTAGAGAACGTATTAGTGAGGTTTAACCTGTGCAGAATTGGATAAAATGTTGTAAATCTTTGAAAATGAATAGAAATGGTGAAAGCACATCATACTGTTTGTAAGTATCAGTGCTATTATATGGGTATCACAGTGGTTGAAAAAAATTGTCTAAGCATATATATATAACTAGAAGGAAAGTTAAAAATGTAGCATAGGAGTGTATAACATAGTGAAACCTCATGTGAAATATGAATATGGATGAAATTGCATATATAAGAGTATTTTTAAAACTATAAATATAAATATAAAGTCAGAAAGAGAATAGGGGAAGCATAAAGAGATTGAAAGATGAATTTTTGTTTGTTTTTTGTTTTATTAATATCATTATTATTGGTATAATGAAAATTCTCTAATGATGACTGAAATGATGAATGCACAAATTTGTGATTACACCAAATCTCATTAACTGTTCACTCTGGATGGATTTATGTTTTAGTAATAAATATCAATAAAATTGATTTGTTAAAAAATTCATTATATATATATGAGCATTATTAAAGGAGACCTCAAGCAAGAATATTATACCACAAAACACTGAAATTTCATGCTTTGTCTCTGGGTACATATGATGTTTGTTTCCATTATATTTTAATTTTAAAATTATTACAATTGACTCTTTTAGGTAGTACTGGTCTTTTACTCAAATATTTTTCTCCCATGGATTATTGCATCTCAGTTAAGGGTAATTACATCCTTCTTTTTCATCTGGGTATGATATGGTGAGATTCTGGATTCTTTTATGTTTCTCACTACCAACCCTAATAATGCAGAAAATTTGTTCAAGTGAACGAAATAAGTATAATAAATTTAAATTTATTCACAGTCATTACTTATTTTTAATATGCTTCTTTATTTTTTAAAGATACTTAGATTATATAAATGTTATATAAAAATATGAGAGTCCCATGTACCCCGCTACCAACCCCCCCCACATTTTCCCACGTTCACATTTTTCATTAGTGTGGTACATTTGTCACAATTAAAGAACACCTTTTGGAGCATTGCCACAATTTAAATGTAATTCTTTTATTTTTACTTGTCACTTTACATCTAAGTTTAAATTTATTCTACTAACTTTAATTTTATTATTTATCAAGTAAAATTTACTTCTAATGTCCTTTATTTTAATTTATTTATACAGAAAAATATCTTTTTTATTTATTTTCTATTTTTGCTTGCTTCCATCATCATTCACTTCATTCTTATTTCATATCTTCTTCCCATTCTTCAACTGCTCTAATTTTATTCTTTTCTTTTTCTCCTTTACATTTATTTCCATGTTTTTTCTACATTCCACTTCAATTTAGCACATTTTCTCTAATGTTTGCTTTTCATTCAACTCATGATTCTTTACTTCATGGTACAAGACATAATGTACAGTGAAATAAACCAGGCACAAAAGAACAAATATTTTATTTTCTAACAGATATGAAACATCTAGAATAAGCAAACTCAGAGGTCAGAATATAGAATATAGGTTATTAGTAGACACAGTGAGGTGAGGGAAAAGGGAGTTAAGTCTTAACACATACAGAGTATGCATTTGGAATAATGGAAATATTTTGATAAAGAATGGTAATGAGAGTAGCACAACATTATGCACATAATTAACAGCACTGAAATATGTATCTGAATGTAATAAAAAGGGGATATATTAGGTTATACATATGGTAATAAAATAATCATTTTTAAATCCATGAAAATGCACTACACAGACAGTGAATACTATGTTAAACCATGGACTTTAATTAATTGTACAATTATAAAAATGTGTTTTCATCAACTGAAATAAATGTATCCTATCAAATCAACTGGTTAATAAAATGATGATAAATGGAACAACTGTTTTATATTCATGAGTGTTCTGTAAACTCAGAAGTTCTTTAATAAAATATATGAATGAAACTGCCATTGGTAAGGTTTAGATCTCACACAGGTTTGACAACTGTGAGTCAGCAAAATGTACAAAAAGGGATATTCTAGAATAATGACCTTTTCTGTATCATAATTTTGGTGGTGGCTACATGAATACTTATAAAATTGTGTACAAAAAACAAAGTAATATTTCTTTTTTGGGAATCAGTCGAGTATAAAAGAAAAAACATTAATAAATTCATAGTTGACCCAGATATGTGTCATGCCCATTTTCACATACTATTGGACCAGGCTTTTGCAGTGTCTGTTGCTGCAACACTAGCTGAGCAGATATGTGACTGACAACATTACCCTGTTGCATCTCATACTTCTTTTCTCTGTTCTAAGGCTTCTGGAAATCTGTATGATGAGCTGCCTGCAGGGAGGAATTCATATCAGTCTCTGAGGGTGTCAATATGCCTTGGAAAATTAATGTCAATTGAGACCAGCTGAAAGATTCTCCTATCTCCATATCATTAACATATGTTTCTAAGGTTAATCAAATATTTGAAATATATATATAATACCTTTTAAAATTATTGAGTACCTTAATAACATTCTTACTAAATAAAGTTGATGTTTTGACTTGATCTTAATATTGTTTCTAAATAACATGTTGATTTTGAAATAAATAAATTAAATGAATATTCACAATTAATATATTAGTGACATAGATTTCCAAATCAGTAAAGGAAAATAGTTACTTGATAAATAGTGCAGACTGATTTAATTAATGTTTTTTAAGCATAAGAATTAATATTCATTAAATCTACAAAAAATTGGGGAGAAAGGGGCAAAATCACACCTGAAAAAGTCGCTCCAAGAGTCAACTCATGCCACAGGGCAGGAAATAATCACCCAGAGCTATCTAAAGCACCTGTTTGGGGAGCCCAGGAGACCAGAAGAGCATCCTGCAACATCCTTGAAAAATGAATAGAGATTTCCATGCCATGGAAGCTGGTGCTGCAGCATAAGCCTCCTTGAGAGCTATCCCATTGTTAGAGTTGAAAGCTCCATTTCCCAAAATGGGGGAGGAAGAAACAGTTGGCCACTGACTTCAGCTACTGATTAGTAAATTTGGCAGAGTAAAGCATAATCCTAAGAACAAGCTTGAGTACCTGTACTTATATTGGATGAAATAGACTTTAAAATGAAAATTATTATTAGAGTCAAGGAATGATATTTTATATTATAAAAGGGGCAATTTACCAGGAAGAAATAACAAGAATAAATGTAAATGCAGATAACCAGGGTGCCCCAAGATATATGAGGGAAACACTGGCCAGACTGAAAGGAGAAATACATATCTCTACAATAATGGTTGGAAACTTAAATACAGCATTCTCAAAATTGGATAGAACATCTGGTCAGAGGATCAATAAAGAAACAGAGAGTTTGGATAGTACAATAAATAGACTAAACCTAATAGACAAAGAAAGAACATTTCACCCTAAAACAGCAGGATATACATTCTTCTTAATTGTTCCTGTATATTTCTCCAGGATAGACCATATGTTGGGTCAACAAACAGATCTCAATAAATTCAACAAGATTTAAATTATACAAAGCACTTTCTCTGATCATAATGGAATAAAGTTGGAAATCAGCAAAGTCTGGAAAAAAGAAAAATTCAAAAATATATGGAGATTAAACAAGACAATCAGTGGGTCAAAAAAGAAATTTTGAAAGAATTCAATACTTAACACAAATGAAAATGAGAACACAACATATCAAAACCTATGGAATGCAGTGAAGGCAATGCTGAAAGGGAAATTTATAGACCTCAATGCTTACATTAAAAAAGAAGAAAGTGCTAAATTCAATAACCTGCTTTCAGAGCTGGAGTAAGTAGAAAAAGAACAGCAAACTTGTCCCAAAGTAAGTAGAATGAATGAAATAACAGATAAGAGCAGACATAAATAAAACAAAACAAAACAAAACAAAAAACAAGAGAGAATTAACAAAACCAAAAGTTGGTTCTTCAAGATTAACAAAATTGACAAACCTTTAGCTATAATGACAAAAAAGATAGACACTGAAAATAAATAAAATAAAAAATGAAAATGGAGACATTACTAGTGATGCCACAGAAATAAAATATATCATAAGAGGATACTATGGGAAGTGGGTGTGGCTCAATCGATAGAGCTCCCATTTACCATATGGGAGGTCCCGGGTTCACTTCCCGGGGCCTCCTTTTGAGGGCAGGCTGGCCCACACAGCGCGGTGGGCTGATGCAGCAAGACCTCACAGCAAGGGGGAGATAAGCAGACACAGAAAAAAACACACAGCAACATGGACACAGCAAACACAAGCAGCAAGAGGGGGATAATTAAATAAATAAATAAATCTTAAAAAAAAAAAGAGGATGCTATGAACAACTCTATGCCAACAAACTAGAAAATATAGATAAAATGGGTAACTCCTAGAAATGTATGAACAATCTACATTGACCCTAGAAGAAACTGATGACCTGAACAAACCAATCACAGGTAAAGATTGAAACAGTCATCAAAGAACTCACCAAAATGAAAAGCCCAGGACCAGATGATTTCACAGATAAGTTCTATCAAACATTCAAAGAAGATTTAGCATCAATCTTCCTCAAGCGCTTCCAAAAAAATTAAGCAAGAAGGAACACTACCAAATTCATTCTATGAAGCCTATATCACCCTAATACTGGGTAAAAATATTATGAGAAAAGAATATTACAGACCCATTTCCATAATGAATATGGATGTAAAAATCCTCACCAAAATATTGCTTATCCAATCCAACAACATATTAAAAGAGTTATTTATCATGATCAATTAGATTTTCTACCATACATTCAAGGGTGGTGCAACACAAGAAAATCAATCAGTGTAATATACTACATTAATAAATAAAAGAACAAAATCACATGATCCTATCAATTGACACAGAAAAGGCATTTGACAAAATATGGCATAATTTCTTGATAAAAATACTGCAAAAGATAGGAATTGAGGAAACTTTCTCAATGTGATAAAGGTTATTTATTAAAAACCCACAACTAACATTGTACTCACTGGTGACAGACTGTCAGTTTCACTGTTGAGATGAGGGACAAAACATGGATGCTTGCTGTTACCACTGTTGTTCAATATAGTGCTAGATGTTATAGCTAGAGCAATCAGGCAAGAAAAGAAACTCAACAATAAAAGAACAATTAATCCTATTAAAAAATGGGCAAAGCACTTAAACAGACATTTCTCCAAAGAGGGAATACAAATGACCTAAAAGCAAATGAAATATCACTGGCTTTTAAGGAAATGAAAAGCAGAAAACAATGAGATATCATCTCAAACCACACAGAATGGTCATTATTTAAATTAATAAAACAGTAATCAATTAGTGCTGGAGAGGATGTGGAGAAATAGGAAGACACCTTCACTTTTGTTGGGATTATAAAGTGTTGCAGTTTCTGTGACAGTCAGTTTGGCGGTTCCTCAGGAAGCTAAATATAGAACTTCCAAATGATCCAGCAATTCTCCTCATAGGAATATATCCAGAAAAACTATAAAATGTGACATGAACATCCAACTGCACATTGATGTTCATGGCAGCATTATTCATAATTGCCAGAGGATGGAAACAACAAAATGTCCATCAACCAATGAATGAATAAACAAAATGTAATATATTCATACATAGGAATACTATCCTGAAATGAGAAGAAATGAGATTGGGACACATATGATAACATGGATGAATCTTGAATACATTTTACTAAGTGAAATATGCCAGACACAAAAATTCATCACTAATATGAACTAAATATGAAAAATAAACATATGGAGTTAAAAACCTAAAGTATAGGTTATTAGAAGATAAGAGGGGAGCTAGGAAGGGGTGCTGATGCTTAATGTATGTAGAAACTTTAAGTAACTTGACTGTAAATGTGTGGAAATGGATAGAGTTGAAAAAGCATTATAGTGAATAGCAGCTTGTTTATAAATAGGATTGTGGCTGAAAAGGTTAGTCTAGGGATGTAAGTGTTAATTTAAAGAAAGCTAGAGAATAATGTAAGGACTGAATAACACAGTGAACCCAGAGGTGGATGAGAATTGTGGTTAACAGTAAAAATGCAAGAATGTCCTTCTGTGAACTAGAAGTGATACATGTCACTATTGCAGGGTTGTGGGAATGAGAAGCATTGGAAAAATACAATTAATATAACCTATGTACTATAGTTAACAGCAATACCATTATATGCTTGCATCAATGCCAATGATGTACTGCATTAAGAATAGGGGGAATATGGAAAAATATGGCAAATGTATCCTAGGAAACACAGTTAGTGTTAATAGTTTGATATTATTTCATAAGCTGTACCAAACATTGCACAACAGTGTGGTGTGTTGGTGAACGGTTGTTCAGTTGGAACTCTACACATGTGCATGATTGTTTAGTAAGTTCAATATACATATTTAAAAATCTAAATTAGATTAAGGCTCTAATTTTTTTAATTTTTTTACAAATTTTTGGTAATATATATGTCACAAAAGTGTCCATTTTCATTAAGTGTAAAATTGCCATTAATTACTTTTAAAATTTTCTATCATCAACTCCACTCATGAACAAACCTTTATAATAACCCAAAACAGAAACTATGTACAAATTAAACAATAACTCCTTATTTCATCTTCCAATTGGCTTCTGGTAATTTTTAAGCAACTTTCTAGCTCTATGAATTTCTTATTCTAGATATTTCATAGAAGTGGAAACATTCAAAATTTTTGTGCCTGGCTTATTTCACTCAAAGGAATGTTTTCAACAAATATTGTTCAACCATAAAAAAGAAATTCTGATAAATTATGCAACATGGATAAACCTTGAAAAATCCAAAGATTTTGAAGTAAAAAGTCATTGATTATAATGAGATCATTAAAGAATGATTTCGATCAGAAATATGCACCCTAAAAATAATGCATAAGACATAATATAAGGTGATTTTTATTTGAAAATATCAAATTATATATCTAATATGTCCAAAATAGAATTGTAATCAATTTTATTGTGTTTTATATAACAACTATTTTATTTTTGATTCATTTCTACAGGGGAAATTTGTAGTTGCTTTGAAGGAAGTACTTCCCTTCAATTATAGAAATGAAACATGTTCCCAAAAAAGATAAGTTCATATCCTAACCCTTGGTCCTATAAAGGAGAACTCATCTATAAATAGCATCTTCCAAATTCACCTTACAAAAATGAGGCCAAACTAAAACATAATGGCCCTCAATCTGATATGACTAGAGAACGTTAAAGCAGAGATTTGAGCAGAGGATGAACAGATAGAGAGAAAGACAGTCATGTGACAGATTGACTCATGGAATACTGGTAAGCCATCAGCATAAGTCTACAGTTTTCTGAGTAAGTATGATCCTGCTGATATCTTCATTTAGGACTTTCATCCTTCAAATACATTTCTGTTGATTAAGTCAACCAGCCATTGATCCTTTGCTACAGAAGCTCTGGCAAATTAATACACCTTCTTTCTTCTCTTTTGGACTATGGCTAGAATATTGCAATTTTATTTTCTAAAATATAATTTAGCTTCTTTGTGGGCCCATTTGCTTGGGGGCTTCTTTCCATGCCTCTGTTCTCTGCTGTTTCCAGACTTTGGGAACTCCATCATCCAGCCTTTAGGCTTCTCTGTTTTCCTGCAATCTTCTCTCTTACATGGCAGGAACAATTTGGTGACTTCCTTTTCCCCTCGGTCTCTTTCTCTCTGTATCTCTGTTTATATCAGCTCCAGTAAGATGTCAGAGACTCAATCTGATACAAGCCTAACCAATATAATCCAATCCAAAAGCTCCACACCCACACAAATGGATTAGTTCAAAAACATAATATTCTTTTTTTAGGATTCACAAAAGAACTCAAAATTGTTTCACTTCACCCTCTGAATTCCAAAAAGACATGTTCTTTCCATGTGCAAAATGTAATCATTACATCACAATATTTTAAAATCTTAAGTCATTTCAGTACAAAAATCACATCAAAATCAGCTATAGAAATGCAGTTTTCCTTGGTACAAAGTTCTTCTGCAGCTGTAGACCTGTAAAACTTAGAAAACAAGTTATCTAATTCCAATATGCAAAGGAGGGACAGTCACAGTAAAAATATTTGCATTACTCTAATGAAAAATTAGAAGGAAAACAGGAGTCATAAATCACAAAGAACTCTGAAAACTTTCAGTACATGCTCAATTAGATTTCAAAGTGTGAGTAATCTCTAGAATGATGTTTTCTTCTCAGGGCCTCATGGAGGTCCATCCTTTACATGTTCTTGCCCAATGACCATCTTCTTGGCTCCTCATCATGAATCTGGTCAGCAGTTGATCTACAGGCCTCACCTTCAAAGAACATTAGGGTGATGTCAGCACATTCTGCAGTCTCTGGGGGCTGGTGGACAGTCTCAACAACCTTATACAGTGGGGTGGAGGCAAAATTCTCCCCAATCTCTGCCATAGAGGCCCAATTCCCTCAGTACAGTGGGGTGGTAACCTAACTCTCTCCAACCACTGAGGAATGTGTTTCACCCTTTCTGTAGCCTGGGGCAGCCAAAGTCTCCCTTAACAATGGGCAATAAGAGCCACCTTCTTCAAATGCTTGAACAAACTCACACTTTCCAAACACACATGTTGAGTCCATTTCCTGACCTGAAAAGATGTCCCAAGTCCACACCTCAGTTTCCACAGTTTGCCTCTTGATGCCATTTTTCATTCAACTTCTCCCCTCCCCATTCCTTTTACCCCAGGTTGACAGCAGTTTAATTCATACAGATCTCACAAATAGCTCATCAGGTTTGCAGTTCACAGGTGACCCGGCCATCAGACAGTAAGACATTCCACAAGTCCTTCCTGGATAACTACATTTCCAATACTGACTTACAAGTTCCAATTTTAGGCAAGTCCTCACATGGACTATCCTCTGTGGATTTGTTTTCCAGAAGCTTGTGATTTACCAAATCATCAGTCTCTGGTTTCTCCATGCCCAGGAGTTTAGTTCTCAGCTTAGCTTTTATTCCATGTGAATTTTGCTATAAGATGCAAGGAGATTCCAGTATGAATTTTCCACATTTACATTGGAAATCTCCTCAGTTCAATGTCCAAGCTTATCATTTTCAAATTTGACCTTTCATCTAACATTAGGAGTCAATTTTGCTATGTTTTCTGAAACTTTAAAACAAGGATCACTTTATTTTCAGCTATCATTTCTAAGTCTTTAACAGAACTATCTTTAGCATTCATATTTTTACCAACAGTCGCTTCAAAGCTATCTAGGTTTTTTCCATCAAACATCTAACATTTCCTGCAAAAAAAATAGCCTCTAAACATTTATAAAGTCATTCCAATATTTTTGTTAATTGCAAGTGGCACAAACTCCATTCTCCTGGTATTAATTTCTGTCTTCCTTTGCCACAGGGATGCTGATGCAAAGTACCAAAATTAGGTCTCTTATAAAATTAGGTCTCTTATAATGGGAATCTTATTTAAGGTAGAAGTTTACAAATCTGAGGCAATGAAATTTCCAAATCAAGGCATCATCAGAAATGCTTTCTCACCAGTCAGTCAGCTGCCACATGTAGAAGCACGGTTTTGGGTGATTTCTGCCTAGGTCTCTGACTTCCCTTCCTGGATCACTGTCTCTTGTCATCCAGCTCCCAGAGCTCAGCTGTGAACAACAATGCAGAGAGCTCATTTCTTTCTGTCTGTCTCTGTCAGTCTCAGCTGTTCCACTTCCTTCTTGAGTTCTACTATGAGCTATCAGGTATATGACTTAGCTTATTTCCTGAGCCTTGAGCTGCTCTGTATTCTAAATTATTGGGAGCTTCTTTTTGTGCCTCTGTGCTCTGCTGGTTCCAGATTCTAGAAACTTGTCAGTCATCCAGTCTTCTTGGTTTTCCTGCAATCCGGTCTCTCACATGTCAGGATCAACACTGAACCTTCTTTTTACTCTGTGTGTATCTCTCTCTGTGTCTCCATTTATATCAGCTTGTGTAAGAGGGTAGAGACTCAACCTGACTCAACTCATGCCTCACCGACAAGGTGCAGTCAAAAAGCCCCACACCCATAGGAACTGATTAGTTGAAAAACATAATCATTCTCATTTTGAGATTCATAAAAACTTCAAAGTGTCACAAAGGCTAATTTGCTGTCTGAAGTGGATGCTGATGATTGTGATGGCTTCACCAGGTCAGCGGCATTGGGGTGTATTTATGCATGAAGTATACAAATAAACTGAAAGAAAAATGTTTTAAAAACATATTTCCCACAAACTGTAACCATTAAAGAGCAGGGTTAGCTCTTTTAATATAGGATAAAAATATTTTAAATGGAAAAATGTTATAAGAGATGGAGAAAGACATTATATACCAATAAAAAGGACAGTCCAGTAAGAAGGAGGAATAGTGATAAATATCTAAGCAACTTACAATGATGCCCAAAAATAATTAAGAAAATCTCTGGCAAAACTAAAAGGAGAAATGGATGTTGCTACAATAATATTAGAGATTATATTTCATGTCAATAGAAAAACCACTACACAAACTAGACAGAAGATCAATAAGGAAACAGATCTCTTAAACAATGTGATAAATGAGCTTGACCTAACAAACATATACAGAATATTGTACCCCAAATCAGCAGGTTATACATTCTTCACAAGTGCCCATGGATCTTTCTTGAGAATAGACAAAATTTTCAGGCACAAAGTAGATCATAATAAATATAAAAATATTGAAATTATACAAATCAACTTCTCTGACCATAATGAAATGAAGCTGACGATCAATAGGTTGCAAAGGGGAAAGTTCACAAATATATGGAAGATAAACAACATTATCCTAAACAATCAGTGGGTTAAAAAAAATTCCAAGATAAATTAGTAAATATCTCAAGGTGAATGAAAATGAGAACAAGGCTTATCAAAACTATGGAATAGAGTGAACTCAGTGGTAAGAGGGAAATTTGTAGCCTTGAGCACATAGATTTAAAAAAAGGAAGAAGCAAACTTCACAGACCTATATGAAAAACTGGAGTAAATAGAAAAATAACACTTCCCAAAGCAAATAAGAAAGATATAAGAAAGATTAGAACAGAAATCAATGAGTTTGAGAACAAAAACAAAATGAAAACCAAAAACTGTTTTTTTAGAAAAACAACAAAACTAGCAAACTCTTAGCTAGGAAAAAAGAAGAGAAAGATAAAATGCAAATAACATCAGGAATGAAAGTTGGGACATTATAACTAACCCCACAGAAATAAATAGGCTCATAAGAGGATATTATGAAAAGTTGTATGCCAACAAACATGACAACCTAAATGAAATGGACAAATTTCTAGAAATTCATAAACAACCTACATTGACTCTACAAGAAATTCAGGAACTCAACAAACCAACTACAAGCAAAGAGATTGAATCAGGCATCAAATATCTTCCAAAAAAGAAAAGTCCAGGAAGAGATAGATGGCTTCAGAGGA
>JAQZBX010033072.1:0-25558 GCA_029593785.1 Cabassous unicinctus | reverse complement strand
AGTAGGAAAATGAAATAATAATGATAAGCTTAAATGAAAAAGATAAAATACATGGAAACTCAAAAAATAAAAATAAAAATAAAATATAATTAATGGTTTGGGACAGTGAAAAAATGGGAAAAAAACAAAAAAATTTTTTAAATTATCATTATTTTTTTCCTTTTATCACTGCATTATCGGGTGTCAAGTCTGTACCGTGGTACCTCTCATTCCCTAGTGTCTCCCAAATTTTCATTTAATTTTCAAAGAAGTTTTAGGTCACGGCAAAGTCACACAGAGAATACTAGAGACTCTCATATACCCAAACTCCTTCCCCTTTCCTCACCTGATATTAAAACCTTTTTTTTTTTCTTGTGGATGGTAGCATTGTTATAACTGTTATACAGATAGTGAAACATAGGTACTAAACATTGCCAATGGTTTGCAGTACAGTTTACAATTTAGACGGTACAGTTTAATAATTTTTTATGATATTTAGCATGTCCTGTGTCCATTACTGTAAGGTAATGAAAAACATTTCCCATGACCACTAAATACCCCCTGTTTCATCTTTTCTGTTCCTTCCTCCCCATCCCCCTGGGGTACATGACACTCCCTTGTCTTGACTCATTGGATGACAAGATACATAGGAACATGCCCTGGATATTCTAACCTGCCCTTCCTAATCTACACACCAGTCAACCCTGTGCCACAAACCCAGTAATATCACTACCCACCTGTCCTATCCTTCTATATACAACTATACTCTATCACTTTACCATAGATTATGTCCATATGGGTGATGGCTCACAACCTACTCTTTTCTTTATCTCCCTTGTTAACCTATCTTTCAGACAATGGTTCTCAGAGACTGCTCACTTTCCTCAATTCAATTCAGTGAGGTCATATACTGTTAATCCTTCAATGCCTGGCTTGCTTCACTCAACATAAGGTCTTCAAGATTCATCCATGTTATTCCATGTGTTAGCACTTTATTCCTTCTTACAGCTGAGTAATAGTCCATTGTATGTATGTACCACATTTTCTTTATCCATTCATCTGTTGAAGGGCACCGGGGCTGATTCCAACTTTTGGCGATTGTGAACAATGCTTCTTTGAACATTGGTGTGCATATATCTGTTCGTGTCTTTGCTTTCAATTCTTCTGGGTATATACCCAGCAGTGGAATCGCTGGATCATACATAAGATCTATTGTTACTTTTCTGAGGAACTGTCAAACTGTCCTCCAAAGTGGCTGGACCATTCCACAATCCCACCAGCAGTGGATGAGGCTTCCTATTCCCCCATATCTTCTCCAACACTTATATTCTGCTGTTTTTTTAATAGTTGCCATTCTGATTGGTGTAAGATGGTATCTCACTGTAGTTTTGATTTGCATTTCCTTAATAGCTAGCGATGTTGAATATTTTTTCATGTGCTATTTAGCCATCTGTATTTCGTCCTTGGAGAAGTGTCTTTTCAGGTCACTTGCCCATTTTTTAAATGGGTTGTTTGTCTTTTTATTTTCGAGGTGTAGGATGTTTTATATATGGGGGATACTAGACTCCTATCAGATATACGGTTGTCAAATATTTTCTCCCATTGGATAGGCTGCCTTTTTATTGTCTTAATAATGTCCTTTGAGGTGCAGAAGTTTTTAATTTTGAGGAGATAGCATTTATACATTTTTTCTCTTGCTGTTCATGCTTTGGGTGTGAAGTTCATGAAACCATTTCCTATTAGAAGGTCCTGTATATGCTTCCCTAAATTATCTTCCAAGGTCTTTATGGTTTGGTTCTTATATTTAGATCTTTGATCCATCTTAAGTTGATTTTTGTATAAGGTGTGAGATGGTATTCTTCTCTCATTCTTTTGGATATAGAAATCCAGTTCTCCAAGCACCACTTGTTAAAGAAGCATTCTCTCCCAACTGAGTGGGCTTGGTGGCCTTGTCGAATATCAGATGACTGTATATGTGAGGATCTATATCAGAACTCTCAATTGGGTTCCATTGGTCAGTATGTCTACCCTGGTGCCAATACCATGCAGTTTTGATCACTGTAGCTTTGTAGTATGTTTTAAAGTCAGGTAATGTGATACCTCCAACTTCATTTTTCTTTTTCAATATGTCTTTGGAAATTCGGGGCCTCTTACCTTTCCAAATATATTTTGTAATTAGTTTTTCCAGTTCTTTAAAAAATACAGTGTAGATTTTTATTGGGATTGCATTAAATCTGTAGTTAGTTTTGGTAGGATAGACATCTTGATGATGTTTAATCTTCCTATCCCTGAACAGGGACTATTCTTCCATTTATTTAAGTCTTCTTTGATTTCCTTCAACAGTGTTGTGTAGTTTTCTGTATATAGGTCCTTTACATCTTTAGTTAAATTTATTCCTATGTATTTGATTCTTTTAGTTACTATTGTAGGTGGTAATTTTTTTAAATTTCCTCCTCAGATTGCTCATTATTGTTGTACAGAAATGCTACTGATTTTTGAGCATTGATCTTACAGTCTGCGACATTACTGAACTCCTTTATAAGTTCTAGAAGCTTTGTTGTGGATTTCTCAGGGTTTTCTACATATAGGATCATGTCGTCTGCAAATAATGAAATTTTTACTTCTTCTTTTCCAATCTGGATGCCTTTTATATCCTTTTCTTACCTCAGTGCTCAAGCAAGTACTTCTAAGGCAATGTTAAATAGGAGTGGTGATAGTGGGCATCCTTGTCTTGTTCCCGATCTGAGAGGGAAGGCTTGTAGGATTTCACCATTGAAGATGAATGAAGATGAATTGAAGAAGATGATGTGGGTTTTTCATATATACCCTTTACCATATTCAGAAAGTTTCCCTCTATTCCTATCTTTTGCAGTATTTTTATCAGGAAAGAGTGCTGTATTTTGTCAAATGCTTTTTCTGCATCTATAGAGATGATCATGTGATTTTTTACTTTCAATCTGTTTATGTGGTTTATTACATTGATTGATTTTCTTATATTGAACCATCCTTGCATACCCAGGATGAAACCCACTTGGTCATGGTGTATAATCCTTTTGATATGTTGTTGAATGCGATTAGCAAGTATTTTGTTGAGGATTTTAGCATCTAGGTTCATTAGAGAAATTGGTCTGTAATTTTCTCTTCTTTTGGTACCTTTGTTTGGTTTTGGTATTAGGGTAATGTTGGCATTGTAGAATGAGTTAGGCAATATTCTTTCCACTTCTATTTTTTGGAAGAGATTAAGCAGTATTGCTGTTAGGTCTTTTAGGAATGTTTGGTAGAATTCAGCTGTGAAGCCATCTGGTCCTTAGCTCTTCTTAGTTGGGAGGTTTCTGAAGACTGAATCTGTCTCTTTACTTGTAATTGAACTGTTGAGTTCATCAATTTCTTCTTTTATCAATGTAGGCTGTTTGTGAGTTTCTAGAAACTTGTCCATTTCCTCTAAATTATCATTCTTGTTGGCATATAATTTTTCAAAGTATCCTCTTATGATACTCTTTATTTCTGTTGGGGTCAGTAGTGATATCCTCTTGCTCATTCCTTATTTTGCGTATTTGCATCTGTTCTCTCTTTTTCTTTGTTAGTCTGGCTAAGTGTTTGTCAATTTTACTGATCTTCTGGAAGAACCAGCTTTTGGTTTTGTTTATTTTTTCTAGTGCTTTCTTATTCTCTATTTCATTTAGTTCTGCTCTAATCTTTGTTATTTCCTTCTTTCTACTTCCTTTAGGTTTAGTTCGTTGTTGCTTTTCCAATTCCTCCAAGTGTGCCATTAGGTCTTCAATTTTACCTTTTCTTGTTTTTTAATATATGTATTTATGGCTATGAACTTCCCTCTCAGGACAGCTTTCCATGAATCCCATAGGATTTGATATGTTGTGCTGTTGTTTTCATTAGTTTCAAGGTAGTTACTGATTTCTTTTGAGATTTCCTCCTTGACCCACTGTTTGTCTAAGAATGTGTTGTTTAACTTCCATATCTTTGTGCCTAACCTGTTTCCTGACCCTTAGTGATTTCCAATTTCATTCCAATTATGGTCAGAGAAATTGCTTTGTAAAATCTCAAACTTTCTGAATTCATTGAGAGTTGTTCTGTGGTCTAGCATGTGGTCTATCTTGTAGTGTGATCCATGTGCACTTGAGAAAAATATAAATCCTGCTGTATTTGCATGTACTGTTCTGTATATGTCTATTAAGTCCATGTCTTTGAATGTATTGTTCAGAGACTTTGTTTCTTTATTGATTCTCTGTCTAGATGTTCTGTCTAATGATGATAATGTATATTAAAGTTCCCTGCTATAACTGTAGAGGCATTTATTTCTCCACTTAGTTTTTCCAGTTAGCTTCATGTATTTTAAGGCACCCCGATTAGGTGTATGAATGTTTATGATTGTTATCTCTTCTTGAGAGATTACCCCTTTTACTAATATATAGTGCCCATCTTTGTCTCTTACAATGGTTTTGCATTTAAAGTCTATTTTGCCTGATAATAGAATAGCTGCTCCTACTCTTTTTTGGCTATTGTTAGCTTGTAAAATTGTTTCCCAGCCATTCACTTTCAACCGCCTTGAATCCCTGGGTGGAAGCTTGGTTTCTTGTAGACAGCATATAGGTGGATCATATTTCCTTATCCATTCTGCTAATCTGCGTCTCTTGAGTGGTGAATTTAATCCATTAATATTCAGTGTTATTACTTGCAAAGAATATCTTACTTCAGCCATATTTTCTTTGGTTTAATGTATGTCATATGTTGTTTTGTTTCTGTTTTTGTCTTTTAATTGCCTTTAAACTCTCCTCCAACTCTCTTTCCTTTGTTTTTTCCTTTCAACTTGTAGAACTTCCATTATTAATTCTTGAAGTGCAGGTTTCTTATTGACATACTCTCTTAAATTCTGTTTATCTGTGAATATTTTGAACTCAACATCATTTTTGAATGCCAGTTTTGCTAGATAGAGAATTTGTGGCTGGAAGTTTTTTTCGTTTAGTACTTCGACTATGTCATACCACTGTCTTCTTGCCTCCATGGTTTCAGATGAGAAATCAGCACTTAATCTTATTGTGCTTCCCTTGCATGTGATGGTTCTCTTTTCTCTTGCTGCCTTGAGTTTTTTCTTTTTGTCTTGAGCATTGGACATTTTGACAAGTATATGTCTTGGAGTTGGCCTGTTGGGATTTGTTCTGTTTGGGGTATACTGTGCTTCCTGGATCTGCACATCCATCTCTCTCAATACGGTTGGGAATTTTTCAGCTATTATTTCATTCAACACTCCTTCTGTTCCCTTTCCCTTCTCTTCTCCTTCTGCGATGCCCATAATGCGTATATTTACGTGCTTTGTGTTGTCAGTTAAATCTTTGAGACCCTGCTGGATTTTTTCTTTTTGTCTATCTGTTCTACTATCTGTTTGATTTTAGATGTATTCTCTTCCACATCACTAATTCTTTCTTCTGCCTGTTCAAATCTGCTGTTATGTGAATTCAGCGTCTTTTTGATTTCTTGCATTGTGCCATTGGTCACCATCATATCCATTATCTTTTTGTGTATGTTTACATTTTCTTCAGTATGTTTTCCCAGGGTCTTCTTAATATCCTTAATCTCTTCCTCCATTTCATTATGTTGGTCCATGATGTTTGTTTGGAAAGCTTTGATTAGTTGTTCGATGTTCTGCATCTCTTCCTGGTTTTTAGTTTGTTCATTGGACTGGTCCATGTCTTCCTGTGTCTCAGTGTGGTTTGTAATTTTTTGTTGCCCTCTAGTCATCATTTTAACTTGATGGGTTTATTCAGTTGATTACCTTTTCTCTCTGCTCTAGAGTTTTATTTAGCTGGTGGTTCTTTGTGTGTGTTAAGTTTTCTCTTTGACACTTTTTCTTCTTATTTTATTTCCTTGCTTCTTTCTATGTTACCTGGGGAGTGGGCAGCTCCATTCTCCATGGTGCACTTTCGAGGTATTCTTGACCCTCTAATCTTCACATACTTTAAATAATATTCATTTTACATCCTGAAAGATTTTTAAAGGAAATATTTCAGTTGATAAGATCAATTATTCCTTCAAATGGACTTTTGACTAATATTTTGATTTCCACATTCTAATTCACTCTTTGTTTCCATTGAGTTGGCTGTGTCAGTATGATTCTGAGCTGCCAAAAGGAGGGCAAAGGGGCTGATTTGCATTTTGGAAATCAGAGGAAAAGAGTGAATCTGTGAAAGGAGAACATCCTCATAATGTACATGTGGATGTATTAAATCTCATCGATGTTGCAACCTCAAATATTAATATAAACAGACTTAAAAGGGAAAAGCAAATGATATATAAAAGGTTATGTAAGGAATATCAAGTTAATGAAGCACTTACATATCAAAATAAATATTTGTAAACTGAGCGAGCTTCCCTGCATCATGAAAATGAACATTTAGAAAAGCAGATTCAGAAGTTTCAGCAGAAACTACATATTCTTCCAGAAGTACATCAACAGCACCTCCTGCAACTTCACCTTGAATCAATCCAGCAGGGAATAAACCACATAGAAATAGAGATAAAGATTACCAAGTTGAATGAAAACAATACTTTTACACAAAAACAACTCAACATTCACAAAAGGATGACAGAACGTCTGGAAAATGAACTGGAGAGCATTGCTTCTCACTATGAAAGTTGCATTAGTTACTATGATAGAAAAACTCGTGAAAGTTGCTTGGCAGCTCGAGCTACAGAGAGAAAACTTATCGAATTAAGAGTTGAAAGGTTGTCAGAGATAGATGATAAAATCCAGCTTAAGCCAGGTGTTCCTTTTGCCACCACTATTTTATATGCAGCCTGGTGCAGAGGCTAGGAAGCTTCAGGGCAACCCCTGTATCATCAGTTCTCCTGTAGGAGAGGAGGGGAGATCAGTGAGGACTCAGCGATCCATGGTGATGCTCATGTAGGACTTCTCTATCAGCCAGTCCCTGAGCATTCAAAAGTACAGTAGGACCTCCAGCATATTTTACTCTTTCAAACTGATTGGGTTTAATCTTTTTAGTATGCATCTTAATTAATGCATGTTGTTGAAGTTTTATAGAATTATACACTATTTTCCATAATATAGGTAGTTATAATATTATTCATAAAAATAGACTATTTATATTTTATTGAACCTCACGGAATTTTATTGTATTTCATTTTAAATGAGTAAATATTTCACCATTCTTTACACAATAATTGAAATGTATGACTTTTTAGAGATTTGTAACTTTCAAGTCTCTTTCTCTCTATATATATTAGGTAGGATTTTTAAAATTGTAGAAATCATGATATTTAAAGCAATAAATATTAACTGATTTAAAAAATTAAAGGGGGAAAAACAAGACTACATTTATTATTTTGTTAATGTTATTGTAAATACAGTGACTTGTTTTGGGAGTATCTTTTTTGAACCTTGTTAACTCATTTTATTTATTTATTTATCACTTGTTACCTCATTTTAAATTGTCACTTTTTTCACAAAATTCATTGTTGTTCAAATATTTTCCAAATTTGTTCAGTGAAATAAAATTTTCTTAAGTACTCTGCATTTTGTTATCATTTGTAATTAATTTTCTTAATCTAAGAATTTTTAAAATTTCTGTTGCTTCTACATTATTATGGCTTAATATTTTTCTCTGAAAGCCTGGATATCCACACTATTGTTAAGAGAAAATTAGTTAGAAACCCAATATTGTTTCTTTTTACTTAAGATTTTCAAGTATTCAATTGTATTAACAGCTTGCAATGTTTCATTTATCAAACTCATTGATGATGTCATTTAACAATGAATTTGATAAATGGTCAATGCCTCACTAAACATTGAAAAGCTTGTATGGACAGACATCCTCCAATGTATTCATTAATTTTCCTTATTTTTAATATTATTCTTTTTGCAGGTAAGTCCAATATCAATTGCTTTGGTGTTCCCCCAAACTGAAAGAAACCTACAATTTTTTAAATTGGTTTACAAATATCGTTCTAGATGAATTTAGGGGAGTTGTCATTACTTAAATGTTGTTTCATATTAACATAAATACATATTCAAGCAAGGACTTCTTTATCTATAAATTACTGCTTCCCTCATCATTTTCATTTTAAGTTTGCTTTTATGCATTTCAATTTGTTGGTAATTATTATTCAGCAATAATTTGTTAATCTTGTTTACCTTCATTTTCTCCCTCTTCTATTTTCATTTAATTATGATCTGTGTATAATTGCTGAGCAAATGGCCCTATCAAAAAATGAAATTTTCAGTATATATTTACCTTTAATTTGTAGATCTAGAGGTGTGAATATAGTTGGAGAGTGAACAAAACATCAGTTGGGAAGGATGAGGAGAGTAGTGTACCATCATCTTCTTCTCACTGCACACAAAAACAGAGGACCTTGCTTATCCAGACACTGCTAGACTGGAGAAGGGAAGAGAGTGAGCTTGGGCACAGTGCTGAAGGACACATCAGTGGAGAGGAATTGATTGCATGACAGGAGTATGCAGAAATCCCAAAATCAACCCAGTTTATTTTTTCTGTCAGTATAACATTTTGAAATATTATTATTTTTGCATTAGAAACATTACAGGATTACAGATAATTCAAGGAAAAGTACAAAATTACAATGTTCACATATAGTGTGCTATTGTTGATATTTTGTATTTGTATGGTACTTTTTAAAAAATATTTTAAAAGATGCTAGGTTACATAAATGTTATACAACAATTACAGGGATTCCCATGTTCCCTACCTCCCACACCTCCCATAACAGCCCACATAAACATCTTTCATTAGTGTGGCACATCACCTGCAATGGATATACACATCCTGGGGCTTTGCCTCTAAGAATGGGCCATAGTTCACATTATAGACCACACTCTCTCCCACACAGTTCTGCATGGTATATGCTGATGTAAAATGGCCTATATCTGTCATTGTAATGATACTCAGGGTAATTCCCAAGTCCCAAAAAAGCCCCTGTATTACAACTGCTTTTCCCTTCCCTGCCCCAAAAGTGTCCATTGGCCACTGGCTCCATCTCACTCTTGTAATTTTTTCCATTGCTTGAATCACATTATGTCTACAACAGAATACCATTAAGTCCACTCTAGTCCATAGCTCTTCCCCCAATCCTGAGGAGTTTGGGATGGTGATGTCCACTCTACCTCCAAGTTATAGTATATCACCTATAAGAGTGAATATTGACTTCTGGGAAGATGGAGGACTAGAAAGACACAGGACTCACTTCTCTCCCAGAAAAATAGCTAGAGACAGACAAAAATGGCCTCGAAAAAATGTTCTATGGTTTACTACACCAGGGGAAGGCTGTATACAACCCAGAAGAGAAAGAGGCAAAGGGAAAAATTACAATGCCAAAATGTAAGTTAAAAGCTGCGATTGCAGCTGCTGGCATTGTCATCCACTCTACATAAACTTTTGAATTCACAGGCCTCTGTGCTGCTGGCTACAGACAAAGGAGGCCACAGGGATCCTTTTCCCAGGAAATGGGAGTGAGAGGGACATAGCCCAAGTCTGACTCAGATTTGACCCACAAATTTGGTCTTCTGTGTCCCATGAGTACTTCCAGGATGGGTGGAGTCGCGTCATTGTTTGCTTTGGGAGTCTGCACTGGAATAAAGAGATCTAAGTCTCTCAATCTTCTCTACTGACAAGGAATGGTTGTTGAGGATGCAGAGGGTAGTGGAATTATCTCCTTCCCTGAAAAAGGGAGTGGCCTACCAACAATGTTTGGAGAACAGCCCCTGAGGAAATTTGAATTATGAGTCTCTTGGCCTCCAGACAGGATTACCTATCACATTGATTTTGTACTGCTGCAACAAACAGAACACAATTCAACCATGGTTTGAACTGAGAGGGCTGCCAAAGAGTACCATCTACTGCCAGATTAAGGAAGTGGATATGAGGAAATTAAAAGTAAATAAGTAAGAGAGGCCTTGTCTGACCTTTACAGCCACCCACCACAAAGCCCATGGGAATATCTCCATAATGCATAACTGGGCCGAGGGCCCTGATTTGAGCAACAAATAGGGACAATCATAAAGACCCAGAACAGGCTAAATCAGGAATCAAAGAACAGCAGTACACACAGACTCCTACAACTAAATCTTTATGAAAGAGATACAAATTGACGATCTGAATAAACTCACCTAGGCATCAGCAAAAAGTTACAAAAACACAGGACCAGATGGCTCCACTGGTGAATTCTACCAATTATTCAAAGATGACTTAATACTAATCTTGAACAAGCTCTTCCAAAAAAAATTGATCAGGAAATAATGCTACCAAACTCATTCTATGAAGCCACCATCAACTTAATTCTGAAACCATAATAAGATACTATGAAAAAAGAAAATTACAGCCTAATATCCCTAATGAATATAAATACAAAAGTCTTCACCAAATTACTTGCAAACAGAATCCAAAAGCACACTAAAAGAATTATACACCATGATTAAATGGTTTTTATCTCACATATGTAAGGGTGGTTTGACACAATAAAACAATTAGTGTAAAAACACACATTGATAAATTGAAGATTGCTGCGAAAAAGGCATTTGAGAAAAACCAGCACCCTATCTTGATGAAAACACCCCAAAAGAGAGGAATAGAAGGAAGCTTTCTCAATATGGTAGTAAAAAGCATGTATGAAAAACCTACAGCTAGCATTGTACTCAGCAGTGAATAACTGAAAGCTTTCCTGCAGAGATCAAGAACAAGTCAATGATGTCCACTGTCAACATTATTATTCAATATTGTAGTAGAAGTTCTAACTAGAGCAATTATGCTAGATTAAGAAATAAAAGGCACCCAAAGAGGAAAGAAGTAAAACTTACACTATTCGCTGATGATATGATTCTATATCTAGGAAATCCTGAAAAAGAAAAAAAAAAACTACTAGAATTAATAAACAACGGGCAGGAGAAAAGATTAATACACAAAACTCAATAATGTTTCTATACACTAATGATGTACAATCTGAGGAGAAAATCAGAAAAAAAATTCATTTATAATAGTGATTAAAATAACCAAATAGAAGGCAAGATGGTGTCAGTTTAGGAGGGCACTCACTGACTCGCTCTCTGAAGACAGCTGATTGGGGACAGAGTCCTGTCCAGGGGTCTGTGCTGGGGACTCACAGAGCAAGAACCTTGGGTACATCGCTCTGGAGGGAGCTGGATGGCACAGGTTGCTTGGGAGAGATTCGTTAGTTTCTCCCCTGCCTGTGGTGGTTAACACAGATGGCAGAGCCCCACCCTCAGGGAAAAACACTGGTTTGAGCCGCGACTCCCGCCGGCAACCCATTGAGAGGGAGCGTTCTCCGAGAGTGGGAAGATTCTGGTGGAGAGTCGAGAGGGGTTTCCTTTCTGTGCATTTGGCTGCCTGGAACCCCTTGCAGCTTTGGGGAACAAAATAGATGGCTTGAAGTGGCACCAGGCTGAGGGAAGTGGTGAATCTGCTGAGGAAGTTTGAATTAGCTAGCTGCCCAGGGATACGCCCCAACCCCTGCCGGCAACCTGGTGAGAGGGAGCATTCTCCGAGAGTGGGAGGATTCTGACAGAAGGTGGAGAGGGGTTTCCTTTCTGTGGAATTGGCTGCCTAGATGCCCTCATAGCTTTGGGGAGCAGATAAGCCAGCTTGAAGCAGCACCAGGCTGAGGGGAGAGGCAAATCTACTGAGGAAGCCTGATTTACCCAACAGCCCAGGTGATACTGAGGCTTGGCTCCAGAGGGCGCAGAGTCAGCCAATTTTATCGCTCTGCACTGACAAGCATCAGAGCTTCAGTTCCCCTGGGGAGGTCAGGTACTGGGAAGTGCTTGATTAGTTTCCACGAGTCTATTTAGGGTCCCCTCGGTGAAGGGGGTGATCTGGAAGAGGACTTCTTTTGGGCCCCTTATTTCACCCCCCCCCAAAAAAAAAGGATACAAGTCACTTTAAAAAATAAAAAAATAATTTTTCTTTTTAAATTTAGTTTAATAGCTAAAATCTGCCTCAAAACCTGCAGATAGAACCTTGCAGGGCAATTGATTGATGACCGTAAGCAGGTTGAGAGATTCCACAAGGGCCCAAGAAGGAACACTGTTCTTCCTTAGCTTTGTTTCACTCCTTGCTTGTGTGGTTGGTTGGTTTTTCCTTGTTTATTTGTTGTCTCTTGCTTTTCTTTCCTTTTTCCTTCACCCCTTCTTTTTTCTTTCTTTCTTTTCTTTTTTAATTTTAAATTAGGTGCTGCTAACATCTCTCTTCTTTGCCATGCTTCTTCTTCAGTGATTTCCCATTCATGGTCTATATTGATTTTGTCTTCCTATCCTATCTCTCTCTTCCTTCATATTTCTGCCTTCGTCTTTCTGTTGTGGTTCTTACATATCACATTTTTCATTAGGCCACAACTTCAAGGGCGTCAATTTCTATTCTATCTATTCTCTTTTATTCATTTTTTATTAATATTAACATTTTCCTTTCAGCTCTTTCTTTACTCTTTCTCTCTCTCCTCATCATTCTAGCCTTCTAAATCATTATATGTATTTTCCTCTATTTGGTTTCCCAGTTCATTGTAGGTACTCCACTTTTGTTCATATTACTCCACATTGCCTACATGAGTTAAATATTCATTTTAATAAGTCTTATATGGCCCCTCTTCTAACATTTTTCAATATTACTATTATCCTTCTTCCTTTCTCACATCTTTTGATTCCTCTGGCCCTAATCTTTTGCCTTCAAGGGTACATAGAAGGAAGCAAGGAAATGAAATAAGAAGAAAAAGTGTCACAGAGAAAACTTAATACACACACAGAACCATCAGCTAAATAAAACTCTAGAGCAGAGAGAGATGCTAATCAACTGAATAAACCCATCAAGTTAAAATGATAACTGGAGGGCAACAAAAAATTACAAACCACATTGAGAAATTGGAAGACATGGACCAGTCCAATGAACAGACTAAAAACCAGGAAGTGATGCAGAACATCGAACAACTAATCAAAGCTTTCCAAACAAATATCATGGACCAACTTAATGAAATGGAGGAAGAGATTAAGGATATTAAGAAGACCCTGAGAAAACATACTGAAGAAATTGTAAACATACATAAAAAGATAACAGATATGATGGTGATCAATGGCACAATGCAAGAAATCAAAAAGACGCTGGATTCACATAACAGCAGATTTGAACAGGCAGAAGAAAGAATTAGTGATGTGGAAGAGAATACATCTAAAATCAAACAGATAGTAGAACAGATAGACAAAAAGATAGAAAAAATGCAGCAGAGACTCAGGGATTTATCTGACAACAGAAAATGCACAAACAAACAAATTATAGGCATCCCAGAAGGAGAAGAGAAGGGAAAGGGAACAGAATGAGTGTTGAAGGAAATAATGGCTGAAAACTTCCCAAACGTATTGAGAGAAATGGATGTGCAAGTCCAGGAAGCACAGTGCACCCCAAACAGTATAAATCCCAACAGGCCAACTCCAAGACATATACTTGTCAAAATGTCCAATGCTCAAGACAAAAAGAAAATACTCAAGGCAGCAAGAGAAAAGAGAACCATCACATGCAAGGGAAGCACAATAAGATTAAGTGCTGATTTCTCATCTGAAACCATGGAGGCAAGAAGACAGTGGTATGACATAGTCAAAGTACTAAAAGAAAAACTTCCAGCCACTAATTCTCCATCCAGCAAAACTGGCATTCAAAAATGATGGAGAGTTCAAAATATTTACAGATAAACTGAAATGAAGAGAGTATGCCAATAAGAAACTTGCACTTCAAGAAATACTAAAGGAAGTTCTGCAAGTTGAAAGAAAAAAACAAGGGAGAGAGAGCTGGAGGAGAGTTTAAAAACAACTAAAAAGATGAAAAGAAACAAAAACAATATATGACATACATTAACCCAAAGAAAATATGGCTGAATAAGAAATTCACTGTGAGTAATAACACTAAATGTCAATGGATTAAATTCACCACTCAAAAGACACTGATTGGCAGAATGGATAAGGAAATATGATCTATCTATATGCTGTCTACAAGACACACACCTTCAACCAAAGGATGCCCACTATCACCACTCCTATTTAACAGTGTCTTAGAAGTACTTTCTTGAGCACTGAGGCAAGAAAAAGATATAAAAGCCATCCAGATTGGAAAAGAAGAAGTAAAAATTTCATTATTTGCAGACGACATGATCCTATATGTAGGAAGCCCTGACAAATCTACAACAAAGTTTCTAGAACTTATAAAGGAGTTCAGTAATGATGCAGGCTATAAGATCAATGCTCAAAAATCAGTAGCATTTCTGTACACCAGTAACGAGCAATCTGAGGAAGAAATCAAGAAAAAAAATACCATTCACAATAGTAAGTAAAAGAATAAAATACCTAGGACTAAATTTAACCAAAGATGTAAAGAAACATACAGAAAACTACACAACACTGTTAAAGGAAATAAAAAAAAAGACTTAAATAAATAGAAGAATATTCCCTGTTCGTGGATAGGAAGACTAAACATCATCAAGATGTCTATCCTACCCAAACTAATCTACAGATTTAATGCAATCCCAATAAAAATAAACATTGTATTTTTTAAGGAACTGGAAAAACTAACTACAAAATTTATTTGGAAAGGTTAGAGGCCCTGAATTGCCAAAGACATATTGAAAAAGAAAAATGAAGTTGGAGGCATCACATTACCTGACTTTAAAACATACTACAAAACTACAATGCTCAAAACTGCGTAGTATTGTCACAAGGATAGACATACTGACCAGTGGAACTGAATTGAGAATTCTGATATAGATCCTCACATATGCATTCATCTGATATTCAACAAGGCCACCAAGCCCACTCAGTTGGGAGAGAATGGCCTCTTTAACAAGTGGTGCTTGGAGAACTGGATATCCATATCCAAATGAATGAGAGAGGAATACCATCTCACACCTTATACAAAAATCAACTCAAGATGGATCAAAGATCTAAATATAAGAGCCAAGACCATAAAACCAGAAAATAATAATAATATAGGGACAAATCTATGAGATCTTGTAGTAGGAAATAGTTTCATAACATTTAGATCCAAACAAGAGAAGCAAAAGGAAAAAATAGATAAGTGGAGCCTACTTAAACTTAAAACCTTTGGCTTCAAATGAATTTGTCAAGAAATTGAAATGCAGCCTACTCAATTGGAGAAAATATTTAGGAATCACTTATCCAAAAATGGTCTAAAATCCATTGTAAATAAAAAAATCCTACATCTCAAAAAATAAAGAAAAACAAATGATTTAAAAATGGGCAAGATATTTGAATAGACACTTTTCCAAAAGGAAATACAAATGGCTTAAAAGCACATGAATAGGTGTTCAACATCCCTAGCTATTAGAGATATGAAGTCAGAACTACAATGATATATCATTTTACATATTTTAGACTGATAGCTATTTTTTAAAAAACAGATAACTACAAGTGTTGGAGAGGATGTTTAGGATTGGGGACCCTCATCCCCTGCTCATGGGAATGTAAAATGGTGCAGTCGTTGTGAAGGATGGTTTGGCAGATCCTCAGGAACTAACTATAGAATTGTCATATTATCCAGGAATCCCACTGTTGGGTATACATCCAGAAGAACTGAAAGCCGGGATATGAACATATATATGTACAATGTTCATAGCAATATTATTCACTATTGGCAAAAATTGGAAGCAATCTCAGTGTCCATCAACAGATGAATGGATAAGCAACATGTGGTGTATACATACAATGAAATATTACTCAGCTGGAATAAGGAATGATGTATTGACACACATGACAACATGGTTGAATCTTGAAGACCTTGTGTTGAGTGAATTAAGCCATTCACTTAAGGACACATTTTGAACAACCTCACTGATATGACCTTAGCCTATTGAATAGATAAACAGAGCTAAAATCTAGAAGACATGTTATCAGGAGACAGAAAATGTGTAGAGTGTGGTAAGCCAATGCTCAATGTGCGAAAATCACATGATAATTTGGAAGGGGGTAGCTTAGTAATAAAGAAAGTTAATGTTGGTGTACAGAAGTGAGTGAGGTCAATGGTGGTGGAATGTGAGGGTGAGCAGTGTATGGGGGGATTGGGATGGAATATGCATAGAACTGAGTGGAGTACCAGAGGAAGAAATAGGTGAACTGTGTGTATTTGTAGGTCTGTAGTTGAAATCTAAATGGTGGAAATGTTGTTTTTCTTTTTCTTTTTCATAAATATGGCAGTATAGGGTCACTGCTTTGTGGTGTCAGTGGTGGTGGGATATGTGGGAAAGTTGCACTTGGGACATGTTTCTATGGAATATGAATGTATTCCTCATGGCAAAGGGTTTTATCTCAGTGGGTGGATCCCCACACAGTATTCAAGAAAATATTGAATTCTCATCCTGGGGAGTCCTTTTACTTTTTCAAATGAAGGGCCAAGAACCTCTTGAGTACATAGACATTGCCTAATAAAAGAAACCAGACCAGTATGTCAAGCCTTCAATATTAATGCATGTAACTATGAACCTTATCCCTCATAATTTGAAATTTACTGGTTGCCATAGCATCCAAGGGGAGGGGGAGAGAAGAAAGGGTGGAACATAGGACATTTTGGGGGTATTGGAATTGTTTTGAATGATCTTGCATTGATGGATATAAGACATTATACAATTTGTCAAAACCTTTAAAAGTGTACAGTGCAAAAGGTAAACTAATGTAAACCATTGATCATGGTTAATAGCATTGATCATGGTTAGTAGCAATGCTTTAATATTTGTTCATCAATTGTTACAAATGTACCATACTCATGTGTGAAGTTATAGCTAGAGGAGGTTTTGGTGGTAGGGGTGGTATATATGAGAATCCCCTATATTTTCTATGTGACTTTTCAGTAACCTAAATCTTTTTGGAATATTAAGTAAATATAAAAAATAAGAAACTAGGGGAACATACAGGAATATCAATATACATAAAAGATAACATATCTTATGGTGATGAAAGGCACATGCAAAAAAGATATTTTTATGATTTATACATTTATTCATTTTTTAACAAATCAATTTTATTGATACATATTAGTAAATATACAATTTATCCAAAGTATATGATCAATGGTACTTGCTATAAACACATAGCTGTTCAATTATCACTTCAATCATTATTAGAGCATTTTCATTACTTCAGTAATAATAATAAACCAAAACCAGAGAGACAAACAAACAAGAAAATTCCTCACCTCTTAGTCTCTCTATGCTTCCCCCACTGTACATAGCTGCTGTTTCTGACTCTTCTATACAAAGTGTTTAATCAATGGCTTTCAGTATTATGGCAACGTTGTATTTTCATCATCTCAAAAATTTTAGAACAATTTCATTACTCCAAGAAGAAAAACTCCATACCCCTCAACAATCCTTCCTCAGACCTACATAGCTACTAATCTGATTTCATCCTTATAAATTGAATTATATTTACAATTTATATAAAAGGAATCATACAATATGTAGTACTCTGTGTCTGGTCTTCTTCACTTAGTATAATGTTATTTTTTAATCTGGTATTAACATTTTGTACTATTAACTTACATTTGTTGATCTTCAAAGAACAATGCTCTTATATATGCAACTCTACCCATATTCGTATTTCACATAATATGTTTATATTTCACATAATATATTTAATTTATAATAGGGAAATCATATGGTATTTCCCCTTTTGTGCCTGGCTTGCTTCACTCAACATAATGTCCTCCAAGTTCATTCATGCTGTCTACGTTTCACGACTTCATTTCTTCTTTACACTGCATAATATTCCACCGTGTGTATACTCCACAATTTGTTTATCCATTCATCAGGTGAATGACACCTGGGTTGTTTCCAAATTTTGACTATCATGAATAATGTTGCTATGAGCATCAGTGTGCAGATACCTATTCATGTCACTGCTCTCAGTTCTCCTGGGTTTATACCTAGAAATGGAATTGCCCAGTCACGATGCAAGTCTATATTCAACTTCTTTAGGCACTACCAAACAGCCCTCCACAGTGGCTGTACCATTCTACATTCCCACCAACAGTGAATAAGCATTCCTATCTCTCCACATCCTCGCCAACATTTACAGTTTTCTGACTTTTTAATCATGGCCAGTCTAATAGGTGTGAAATGATATCTCATTGTAGTTTTGATTTGCATTTCCCTAATCATTAGTCATGAACATTTTTCATGTATTTGTTCATCATTTGTATTTCTTCTTTGGACAATCACATTTTCAAGTCTTTTATCCATTTTTTAATCAGATACTTTGTCTTTTTAATATTGAGTTGTATGATCTCCTTATATATCATGGATATTAAGCCCTTGTCAGATATGTGATTGCTAAATATTTTCTTCCATTTGGTTGGCTGCCTTTTCACCCTTATCACAAAGTCCTTTGGGGTGCAAAAGTGTTTAATTTTGAGGAGGTCCCATTTATCTATTTCGTGCTTTGGACATAAGATTTGAGAAACTACCACCTACCACAAGATCTTGAAAATATTTTCCTAAGTTTTCTTCAAGGCAGTTAAGCCTATCCAGCTGGGCCCAGGACAGTCTGTTCAACAAATGGTGTTAGGAGAACTGGATAGCCGTATATAAAAGAAAGAAGACCTTTATCTCAAACCTTACACAAAAATTAACTCAAAATGGATCAAGGAAATAAATATATTCATTTATTTATAATTTTTAAATTTTATTATTATTGTTTGTTTGCTTTGTTTTAGGGAATGTTTGGGATTGCAGAAGCATTGCAACTGTGGCAGAGGAAAGATCACTGGTGTGGGGTGATGGTGATGCAGGTATGTGTGTGAAGGGTTGCACTTGTGGCATGCATTTATGGAATACGAATGTGTTTGTATTAGTCAGCCAAAGGGGTGCTGATGCAAAATACCATAAATCTGTTGGCTTTCATAAAGGGTATTTATTTGAGGTAGAAGCTTACGGTTACCAGGCCATAAGGCATAAGTTACTTCCCTTACTAAAGTCTGTTGTCACATATTGGAGGAAGATGGCTGCCAATGTTCAACCTTCCTCTTCCTCTTAAGGCTCTATGGTCAGGCTCTCTGGGCTTTGTCTCTCTCCCTGGTACTTGATTCTCTCCAGGCTCTGCTACTTTGTTCTCTCCACAAGGCGAGCTCTGGACTGTTTGTATGGATTATCTCTTTCCTGGGGCCTTCTCTCCCTCCTTATGACCAAACTCCTCTGTGTGCTTACTTTGGGCACCAGCACAAAAGCTCCAAAGTTCCTTCTCTGCAGTGTGGTTTCTCTGTGAGTCCCCACCCACCAAGGGGGTGGGGACTCAACATCCTACTGAGATGGCCCAATCAAAGCTTTAATCATTATTTAATCAAGTCAAAGTAAAACTCTGAATCCAATACACTCTAATACACCCAGAGGAAAAGACCAGTTTACAAACATAATCCAATATTTCTTTTTGGAATTAATCAATAATATCAAACTGCTACAGTGTTCATGTGGTCATGGGTTGTTGTTTCAGTGGCTGGAGACTCACAGAGTAACCAATGGATTATTGAATTACTATCCTGAGGATTTCTGAAACATTCTATCATAGAGAGGCAAGTATCTCTAGAACAAATGAGTAGTGCCTAGCAAAGGAGGACAGACCAATACAAGAGGCCCTTGATATTGATGCTTGTACTTATAAACCTTGCTCTTGTGAAATTGAAACTTAGCGTAATAATATATATTGCCTAATAGTTACCTCCAGAAAGCCTACTTGTTGTTCAAATGTGGCCTTTCTTAAACCAAACTTAGCATATAAATTCAGTAATATTCTTCTGATGCTGGACATGACTCCTGAGGATGAGGCTTCCTGCACTGAGGGATTATTACCAGGCACCATCTTTTGATGGTTTTGGAGCTCCTGGGGGCTCTAGAGACATACAGACTCTATAGGAAGGGCAGACAACCACAGGAAATCAGCACCCCATCGGTAGGCCTTACCTTGGAATTTATGATAATACATCTCCAAAATGTATCAACGTTAGACTCATTTATAATTTTCCTACACATGGTTCTTCCTCTCTATTTATTTTAACCAATAATTAGCACTATACCCATTAAATACTTGTCCCAGAGACTTAAATATTTCAGCTGTTCATATGCCAGTTGAGCCCTGAATCTCAGTTGAGTTGTAGCCAACACCTACTCTCAAGTTCATTGGACTCACCTGGGACATCTAACAAAAGGATGATGATGGACAATGCCCATCCCCTCCAAAAAAACAGAGAGTACCTATGACTGCAAGCAAGACATTTCCATCCATATGCCTCATGGGATCTAAGCTTCCTTTCATTCAAAAACAGAGTGGATATCACCATCCCAAAGTCCTCAGGATTGAGAAATGAACAAACTTTAGGGGCAAATGCAACAATGGAATAAATTAGACTTATTATTATTCTAGTAATGCAGAACTTGTAACATCAATATAAAGGCAATTGTCATAAGAGGTTCAGCAGGGAGAGAGAAGGAACAACAGCTGTAACATGGTGCTTTTTTAGGACACTGGAATTGCTCTGCATGATTTTGCAATGACAGATATAACCCATTATACATTTTGTGAGAACCTATAAAATTTTCATGTGAAAAGTGTCAACCATTATGTAAACCACAGACAATTCTTAGTAGCAATGCTTCAATATGTGCTCATCAATTGTAACAACTGTTCTTCACTAATGAAAAATATTGTTAATTAGGAAAGTGTAGGAGGGAGGATGGGTCAGTATATAATAATCACCTATATTTTTGATATAGCTTTTATGTAACCTAAGCTACTTTAAACTTAAAGAAAAAATAAACTAATCCATAAGCAAAGAGAAGGAAATGAATAACAAAGTTAGAGCAGAAATAAATAAAATTGAGAACATAAAAGACAACAGAGAGAAACAACACAAAGAAAAATTGGTTCTTCAAGAATATCACCAATACTGCCAAATCCTTAGTTAGATAAAGAAGAATAGAATTGAAAATATAGAATATCATAAATGAGACAGGGTACATTACCAATGACCATGCAGAAATAAAATATATCATAAGAGAATATTGTGAAAAACTATATGCCCACAAAGTAGACAGACTAAGTAGACAAATTCTTAGGAACACAGGAACATTCAACAATGACCTGAGAAGAAATAGAAGATATCAACAAACAAATCAAAATTAAAGACATTGAAACTTTCATTAAAACCTCCTAAAAATGAAAAGCCCAGGATCAGATGGCTTCACAAGTCAATACGGCCAATCATTCAAAGAAGATTTACTACCACTCTTGCTCACTCTTACAAAAAATTGAACAGGAGGGAATAACACCAAACACCTTCAATATAGCATACCAAAAAAAGATAAAGATATGATAAAAAAAGAAAACTATGGACCAATTTGTCTACTGTATATAGATGCAAAAATCCTCAACAAAATACTTGCTAAATGAATCCACAAGCACATTAAAAGAATTATATACCAAAATCAAGTGGAGTTTATATTAGTCAGCCAAAGGGGTGCTGATGCAAAATACCAGAAATCTGTTGGCTTTTAAAAGGGGTATTTATTTGGGGTAGAAGCCTACAGTTACCTGGCCATAAAGCATAAATTACTTCCCTCACCAAAGTCTGTTGCCATGTGTTGGAGCAGATGGCTGCCAATGTCTGCCAAGAGTTAAGGCTTCCTGCGTTCCTCTCTTCCTAGGGCTTGCTTCTCTCTGGGCTCAGCTTCTCTGCTCTTCTGCTTATTTCCTGGGCTTCAGCTCAAAACTCCAAACTCAGTCTTTGGCCATGTCTCTTCTCTTTGCCCTACTGATGTGGCCCAAAGTCCTAATCATAATTTAATCAATTAAAAACAATACCTCAGACCAACCAGTTTACAAACATAATCCAATATTTCATTTTGGAATTCATCAATAATATCAAACTTCTACACTCCACCTTCTGAATTCCAAAAAGACACTACCATATTAAAAAACACCTTAAGTCAGTAACAATACTTAATACAAAATCATATCACAATCAGTTTAAAGAAAGACAGTTTTTCTTTGGCCAAAGTCCTGCCTAGATGTTAACCTCTGAAACTTACAAAACAATTTTTCTGCTTCCAATATACCAAAGGACAGACAAAGGATAAACATTTTCATTACCATTAGGAGAATTCAGGAGGGAAACATGAGTCATGGTTCCTCTATAGTTCAGTAAACCCACAGGGCATCATCCACTTGATTTCAAAGACTGAGGATCATTCTGGAGATGGTGGTTTCTTCTCCCTGGGGCCTCATGGGGACCAACCCTTTCCACAAGCTTGCCTAATGGCCCTTTTCCTGTTTCTACCCTCATCAAACATCTGGTTGTTGACCAAGATCCAGACCTCACCCTCCAAGATCATTGGGGTGATTTCCACACTTTACCCAATCTTTGGATTAGAGTCATAAACCCCTTAGTAGAGTGAGATGAAGACAACACCCTCCCTAACCTTTGACATGCAGTCACAACCCTCTCAGAATGAGTTGACCACCTGGCCTTCCCTAATCCATTGGGGACAGATCCACCCCTCTCAGACCTATGGGGTGGTGACCTTAACCTCCATAATCCTTGGGGAATGTACTTCACCCTCTCTGTAACCTGAGACAGCAAACTCTCCTTGAACATCAGGCAGGAGCATTGACCATCTTCAACTACCAGGACAAACTCACCCCCTCTGCACACATGGTCGGGGTTCTCTCTCTTGGCCCAAGGCAATGTTTTAAATCCAGATCTCAGCTTCCATAAATTTCCTCTTAAAGCTGTTTCTCCTTCAAATTCTCCTTTCCATGTCCCTTTTAGTTGAACCAACAGTTCTCTCAAAAAACTTGCTGGTTTAGCATGCAAGAAGCAAGGGTCTAAGCCATCAGACAGTAAGACTTTCCAAATGTCTTTCTGAGATAACTGCATCTTCAATCCTGATTTACAAGTTCCAAGTTTAGTCAAGTCCTCAAATGGGGGCACTTTCATCTGGGAGCTTGATTTCCAGAGGCTTGGAATTTCCAGAATCAGTTTCTGTTTTCTCTGTGCCCAAGAGTTCAGTCCTCGGCATATTTCTTTCATGTAGTATTTTGCTATAAGCTGCAAGGAGAAGCCAAGCCACATTATCCAAGTTTATTTTGGAAAGTTCTTCATATAAATGCCCAGGCTCATCATTTTCAAATTCTGTCTTCCATAAAACATCAGAACTTAATCTTGCTAAGTTCTCTGCAACTTTAAAACACGGATCGCCTTTCCTCCAGTTTCCAATAATAGTTTCATCATTTACTTCTAAGACATCAAAAAAAGTCTCTTTAGCATCCATATTACTATCAACAGTCTCTTCAAAGCACTGTAGGTCTTTTCTACCAAGCATCTCATAATTCCTCCAAAAAATACCCCTTACCCATTTATAAAATCATTGCAGCATTCTGGTAATTGCAAGAGCACTTTCCCACTCCTTGGTACCAAATTATGTATTAGTAAGCCAAAGGGGTGCTGATGAAAAATACCAGAAATCTGTTGACTTTTTATAAAGGCTATTTATTTGGGGTAGAAGCTTACAGTTACCAGGCCATAAAGTGTAAGTTACTTCCCTCACCAAAGTCTCTTGCCACATGTTGGAGCAAGATGCCTGCTGATGACTGCCAAGATTTCAGGCTTGCTGGGTTCCTCTCTTCCCAGGGCTTATTTCTTTCTGGGCTCAGCTGCTCTGCTATCTTCACAAGGCCAGTTGTAGACTATCAGGTGACCAGCTCTGTCTCTTTCCCCAGGGCTCAATTCCCTCTGTGCTCAGCTGCTCTGCTTCTCTGTGTGCTTACTTCCTGAACTCCAGCTCAAAGCTCCAACCTCTCTTCTCTGCTGTACAGGGGTGGGGGCTCAATGTCTTAATGATATGGCCCAATCAAATCCTTAATCATTATTTAATCAAGTGAAAGTAAAACCTCTGAATCCAGAGCATTCTAATACACCCCGAGGAATTAATCAATATTGGATTTAATCAATAATATCCAACTGCTACAGGGTTTTATCCCACTTATGCAATGGTCATTCAAAGAAATAAAATCAATTAGTTTATATGCAATACACAACATTATTAAATTGAGGAAGAAAAATCACATGAACATCTCAATTTACTAAGGAAAGACATTGAACAAAATACAGGATCCTTTCTTGGTTAAAACACTCCAAAAGTTTGGAATAGAAAGAAATTTTATCAATATGGTAAAGTGCATTTATGAAAAACCCACAGCTAATATTATACATAATGGTGAAAACTGAAAGCTTTCTTGTTGAGATTAGAAACAAATAAAGGATGTTCACTATCTCCATGTTTACTCTATATTGTACTAGAAATTCTAGCTAGTGCAATAAGGCAGGAGAAACAAATAATGAGGACCCAAAAAGGAAAAGAAGTAAAACCTTCACTATTCACCAATGATGATCTATATCTATAAAATCTCAAGAAATCCATAAGAAATCTACTATAACTAAGATATAAGTTCATCATGGTCCAGGATATAAGGTTTCTATTTTTTAATAGCAGATTGTCTAGTAGATGTGAAATGACATCTCATTGTAGTTTGTAGTTTTGATTTGAATTTCCATAAAAAGCTAGTGATTTGGGGCATCTTTTCAAGTGGTTTTTATATATTGATATTTATATTGTATTGTAAGTGGAAATGTTTCCTTGATTTTCTTTTCAGATTGTTCTCACTAATGGATATAAACATAAGTGATATTTGCATGTGAATATTGTACCCTACAAATTTATTGAATTATTTTATTAGCTCTATACACTTCTTATTGATTCTTTGGAATAATTTTTGATTATATATAGTTCTATTTTTCTCTTTCTAATTTTAACATATTTTATTTCTTTTTCTCTTTCCTGATTGCTTTGGCAAGAACTTTCAGTACGATGTTGAAAATAGTCATGGTGAAAGCAGACATGCTTGTCTCATTAATGAGATTAGAGTGAAAGCTTTCAGTCTTTCAAAACTGAATATGATTTTAGCAATTAATTTTTCAAAGATCCACTTTAATCCAAGTAGGTTGGAAGTAAAAGCATGGAAAAATTATTCCATGAATATAATAATCAAAAGAATGTAAAAGGGGTTATACCATTATCAGAACCAGGATCCCTGGTACCTGGGCTTGGGGAATGTGATGGCCAGGGACTGTTGTTGATGATACATATATCTCATTTCCTTGTCTTTTAGGGGCCTTGGCTTTAAGACATCGGCCGGTGTGTTATCTTTGAATAAAGTGTGAGAGTTCTGGTAGCCCAGCCAGGGGCAGTATCCCTTCC
This sequence comes from Cabassous unicinctus, assembly GCA_029593785.1. Lineage (NCBI taxonomy): Eukaryota > Metazoa > Chordata > Mammalia > Cingulata > Chlamyphoridae > Cabassous > Cabassous unicinctus. Next base: position 229 of record JAQZBX010033072.1, on the reverse strand, counting down.
TGGAGACTGCATTAATTTGAAGCCTGAGGCCCGAACGTTTGGAATCTACCTGCCTGGAGAAGTGCTGTCTAGTGGCTTAGACACCTAGTGGTGATTGCAAGCTGTGGCAAGAAGCAGAGAGCCATACACCAGCTGTATCTCCGGTGTTTCAGGATTTTGTTGACACAAAGTATGTCCTGTCTGGTATTTGGCTGATCCAAGGAGCATTCCTCTACTTGTTTAGGCAGCA
>JAQZBX010033071.1:0-25561 GCA_029593785.1 Cabassous unicinctus | reverse complement strand
TGATACAAATGTGAAATTTGTTTGTTATAGTCCCATCAGTCCCTGAGACTGTTCAGTTTTTTCAATCTATTTTCTCTCTCTTGTTGAGATTGGGTAATTTCTATTTTTCTATCTTCCAGTTCATTGATTCTTTCCTCTGTACCCTCCATTCTACTGTTGTGCATATCCATTGAGGTTTTTATTTCAGTTATTGTAATTTTCATTTTGTTTATCTTTATTTTTCTCTTTGTTGAGGCTTTATATTTTTTCATGTGTTTCAAATGTATTTAGAATTGTCCACTAAAGTGATTCTAACAAGACTTCTTCAAAATATTTGTCAGATAATTTTAACATCTCTGCCACATCAGTACTAACTTCTATTATCTTTTATATTCAGTTGAGATATCCCTGGTTCTTATCATGATTAGTGATATTTGATTGAAACCTGAGCATTTTCTCCTTATGGTATGAGACTCTGTATATTATTTAAGCCTTTGGTTTTAACTGGCTTTCTCTTACACTTTTTGGTCATAGGAAGAGGAAGCACTGCCTCATTATTGCCAGGTAGAGGTAAAAGTCCAAATTTCCTACTCAGTCTCTAACTCCCTAGGGGTGAGATCCTCATTTTTGCTATGTAGAGGTGGGAGTTCTGGCTTCCCAAGTGTGGTCCCCACTAACACTCCAGTGGGGGTGCCTCATTACCAGCTGGTGATGAAATTCCTAACCTCTACTTTGCCTTCTCTGATACCAATCCAGTCTAGGACCCCCACTCAGTTTTTGTTGCCAAGGGTGAAGTGTGGGGCTACAGTTTATTTTCTAGGATTGCCTGAAGTAGAGAGGGTTATTGTTTAACAGCTTTCTGTCTTGTTAGGCTGCCTCTTTCCTGGTTCTTTGGCTAGAGAGAGCAAGCTTTAGTGAGAGATTTTTTTTTTTCTGTGCTCATTAGTGCTTGTGGGCTGCCAGATCTTTCAGCTCTGAGTCTGGGATGCATGAGGCAAAAAGAAAACTCAGGAAACCCACAACTGTGTTGTTCCTTGGGTCCAGAAGTCACTAGCCAGTTTGCCGCCATATTGCCACCATTCAGGGTTTTCTTATGTTTGTTTTATACATAATGTCCAGGAATTTTAATTGTAATTAGTGGGAGAATAGGAAAAAGTATGTCTATTCCATCCTCCTAGAAGCAGAAGTCCCAGTTCTTTGATATAACTAATGAATACAAGAAAATTCAACCTTTAAGAATGGAAATGATCTGAAAACATAACTGAGTCACCAACAATAGGTTAAATACAATAAGAAGACAAGAATGTTTCTGAGAAGCAAATTAGAAACAAAGATAAACCAAATTTGTAGATACAGTATGAAACAGGGATATCTGTATCTGATGGCCTCAGGCTCACCCCACCAAATGTCAGAAACTGCTAGAACCCTTAGCATTCAATGCCTGAGCACAAGATGCATCATCTTGGGAGGCTGGGAAGTTACTTAACTCTTCATCAGTAAATAATATTGTGAGAATTAAATGAGTTTATAAATATAAATTATTATAACAGTGCCTAACATACATTAAGGCTCAATAAATATTATTTATATTAAATAAAAATTCTATTTATTAACTAAAATAAGGGCTTCCTGAGATAATAGAAGTCTATCCAGTATATTTCCTATGCCACAAATATCCAAGGCTTGGAGACCAGTATGGCAGAGGGCATATTGATCACCATTATTGAACTTATTCTGGCAGTTGATAGGAACTTTCAACCATTTCAGACACCTGTTTAAATTCACAGGCAGCATTGTTAACCTACTTTAGAAGGAAATACTGGAAAAGAGATGCATACTAGGGAGGGGAGAGCTAAGTCAACCCCAACTCACTCTATTCTGTTTCAGTAGATTTCTACCTATCTACTACAGATGGTAATCTTCCCCAAATACACCACAAAGTGTCCCAAACCACCAAGTCCAAAATCAAAACTTGTTTTCCTTCCTCCTAAAGTCTGCTCTTCCTCCAGACTTCCTTATTTCAGTAACGAACCTCTAGCCTCCACAGAAACCGGGACAGAAATCGCAATCATTCTTTATTCATTATATCTAAAAAGTCACTACATTTGCTGGTCCCCCATCAACATACTTAGACTTTGTTCCTCCTGTCTCTCCCCACTGTCATTTCTGTAGTGCCGGTCCTTTCCACCAACGCAGTCCATCTGTCCAGCCTCAACTTCTGCTCCCTTTCTTCCCTTTGTCTGGTTCAGGGCTACTGCCACTTCAAGTAGTTTGCTATGCCCCTAACACCCCAAATTCTTCCTTAATGTTACAGAGGTGGTTTGCACCTCCAAGAATGTCCTCACCATCTTCCCTTTTTGTCCCATCTCGCGAAACTATTCATTCTTGAAGGCCAAGTTAAATAATGTTTTTCTTTTTCTTTTCCCTAACACCTCTAGACCTTATGATCCATTGTAGTTGTTTTTCTCTTCTCTACCCTCCCCCAGCAGGCTGTAATTTCCTCAAGGACAGGGCTATGCATTGTTCATCTTTATAGGCTTAGGGCTATTGGAAAAGGTAGACTATAAACTTCAAGAGACTTGAATTCAAATCTTGGCTTTGTCACCTTCCAGTTGTGTGACCTTGGACAGTTTACTTCATGTCTTCTCAACCAAAAATAGATTACAGCTTACACAGATATTGATCTTGTCAACTCTCAGCATAGGTAGCTGAGGTCACAAAAATCCCTAAGCTAGTGGCTTAGGATTAATCCCAAATGCCTTGCAAATATGAATATCATTTCTGTGTATATTAAGACAGTACAAGTTAGGGAAACTAAATTACTTGACTGATCAGTTTATGCATTTATAAAATAACAATGGTAATGCCTAATTCAGAGGACTGTTGAGAAGGTTTATATATGTGAAAGGGTCCAACTAGCATAAAGCCTGGGACATAGTTACTCTGAACAAATGTTAGTTACTTTCATCTTCTTTCTGTTTTTGCCCTTTAAAGCCTTTTCCCTACTTTTCTGTTTTCTTTCTGCTCTCTCGTTTGTTCTAAAATATTCATTAAACATTTCTACACTTTTTATATTTCTTCTCTTTTCTGTTTCATTTAACTTTCTTTACCCTCCCACATTTTCCCCTTATATCCTTATTCTAGCCTTATTCAGAGGCAAGAACACACATTTCAAAGATCTGGCTTTTCCCAACTTGCCAACTATGCATACAATCACTCCCAAATATACTGATTATGAATGCTGAGGAATCTTTATCCAGAATTATTCCAGTAACAAGAAATCTACGAAAAGAATAAGAATTAAGAATTCATTTTGGGGAAGAGTATATCCCATTCAGGGCAGTTTTAATGCAAACAAACTCATAAATGATAAGCAAGAGAAAGGGAAAATAAAGAAAAAGTAAACAAAAGAGGAAAAAAGAGATTATATTGAAATAGAAATAACATTGTTTCAAACAACTTTCTTCAACATATGAAACAAAGAAGTAATTCTCTTTCCTAGAATGAGGACTCTAAATTGATTGAAATTCATGTGACATAGCAATGAATCTCTTCAAAGAACAGGATAGGGAGAGACCTAAAAAACACAGTATTTCCCAAAATGAGTTCTATGACACATCAGTTGCCCAAGATGATTCAGAAAGAAAAAAAAAAAAAGGTTGCAGGGTGAAAAATGCCTGGGAAATGCTGCATTTGATCTCCAGTTCACCAGTGGAGGTGGAAGATTACGTTAGCATGTTAAAGGTTGGAATTCCTATGGTAAAGAAACTTGTTAAATTTGGTCTAATATGGAACTTCCAAAACTTCAGTGGCAGTGGAACCATTATTTTTCTTTTAAAGTAGCATCTTACAGAATTAATGATAAACTTGGGTTTAGGAACCACATGGAGCCTATCATTAAAAATGTTTCCTCTTGATTCATTCATTACTGAATCATTGTAGAATGTCCAGTGTGTGTCAGACAGCAGGGATACAGCAATGAACAGTACTCAGAAAAATCCCTGACCTTGTGGAATTTATATGCAAGTGGAATAGGGGAAAACAATACACTTAGTAAATAAGTTGATTTTATGTTAGATTAGAAGGTGGCAAGCACAATGAAAAATAAATAGTGCAGTGGAATCAGGATTGCAGTTTTTAATATGAAGGTCAGGGTAGGCCCAAATAAGAGGGAAACATTTGCACAAAACCTTGAAGGAGGTGGTAGAGTAAGCCAAGTGGATATCGCTGAGGGAAATTGACCTCAGTCGGAGGTACAGCCAGTAAAAATGCCATTGAATGAGAGCATGCCTGGTGTGTTCTAATATCAGCAAGGAAGCCAATGTGGCTGGGGTAGATTGAGTGAGGGGGGATAATACTAGGATATGAGATCAAAGAAGTGGTGGAAGACCAGATGGTATAGGGCCAGAGGATAGACATGTCAGCTTGTGGCCTCTGTTTCTTATTAGGATGTAGAAAGCCATAAAGACCATCCCATCCACCTTCGCAAGAAGAACAAGCCAACTAAGTTCCAACATCATGTTTGTTTATTTATTTGTTTGAATAGCAAGGAAAGCACTAAATTACTTAACTGGGGTAGAAAGAAATCTAAATTAACCAAATTCCAGAAAGGAAGGAATCCTTCCAGGGAAGGAAGAGAACCACATATGCTTTTATCCCCAGTTGCACAAGAAGAAGAAGATTTCTGCCATTGACAGCAGTAAGGAGAAAGCATCTGAACTTAAAATACATTTTGAACAACTACATGTGGGCTGGTGTGATAGTTTAGATCCTAAGAAACCTTGTTCACTGAGGTCATCTGCATGTTCCACTCAAAGACAGATAAGACTTTCTCTGAGTACAAGGCACTCTGGAGGCTGGCATGATAATGAACTTAACCCCGTATTATCCTTTATTATACCCTTACTATCCTTTTAATATATGTTGAATTTGTAGTGATGTCACCGCTCCCAATCCTGATCCTGGTCATTTGTGTCTTCTCTTCTTTTCCTGATCAATCCTGGCTAGAGATTTATCCATACTATTGACCTTCTCAAAGAAACAGCTTTTGTTTTTATTCATGACGACAGTGTTTTTCGTGTCATTGATTTCTGCTTTATTATTTCCTTTTTTCTGCTTATTCTGGGTTTTATTTACTCTTCTTTTCTAGTTTTGTAAGGTAGAAGCTGAGGTTGTTGATTTGAGTCCTTTCTTCTTTTCAACATAGGCAGTTAGAACTATAAATTTCCCCCTAAGTATCAGCATCCCACAAACTTTCATATGCCATCTATTCAGTTTCATTCTGTTCAAAATACTTTCTAATTTCCCATTTGACTTATTTTTTGACCCATGGGTTGCTTAGAAGTATGTTATTTAGTTTCCAGATTTGGGGGGATTTTTCAGACATTTTTCTGTTATTGATTTCTAATTTAATCTAATTTTGATTAGAGAAAATACTCTGTAATCCTTTAAATTTATTGAGACTAGTTGAGGGACTAGAATATAGTTTATCTTGGTAAATGTTCCTGAGGCATGTGAAAATAACGTATACTGTGCTGTTGGTGGTGGAGTGCTCTGTAAATGTTGATTAAGGTAAGTTGATTGACTGTGTTTTGTCAAGTTTTCTATATCATTACTGACTTTCTATCAACTTAGTCTATCAATTACCAAGAGAGGGGTGCTGAAATCTCTGATTATAGTTGTGAATTTGTCTGTTTTCCTTAAAATTCTATCAGTTGTTGATTCATGTATTTTGAAGCTCCATTATTAAGTACATACATGTGTATGAGAGTTCTACCTTCTTGATGCATTGATGTTTTACATTATAAAATGGCCCTCTTTGTCCCTGCTCATTTTTTTTTTTTTTTGCTTTAAAATATATTCTGATATGAATATAGCCACTACAGCTTTCTTTTGATTAGTGTTAGCATGGTACAGCTTTTTCCATCTTTTATTTTTAAACAATTTGAGTCTTTATATTTAAAGAGCATTTCTCCTATCCTGGATAAAGTTAGGTCTTGCTTTTTAACCCAATTTGACTTTCACTGCCTTTTAATTGGCGTGTGGAGACCATTTACATGTAATGTGATTACTATAATAGTTAGGTTTAAATCTATCACTTTGCCATTTTTTTCTGTTTTTCCCATCTGTGCAAACTTTGTTCTCATGCCTTTAACTTTTACTTATATTCTGACTCCCAAATTCCTCTTTGGCGCCAAGATCTTTCCCCAGTGAGCCAAGCGCATATATATATAGCTGCCTTGTAGTTAACAGCACCTGAATGCTCCAAGGGCACCTCAAACTCATGTGTATAAAGATAGAACACATCATCTTCCCCTCTTTCTTCTACACAAACTTATTCCTCCTCCTATAAGACCTAAATAGAATTGAACCCTCACTCCTTTGTGCTTCTAGGCATATTGTACATATTTCTGTTAGTATTTAGTGCATTGTTTTGGACATCCTTATTGACACACTTCTTCCCCTTGTAATACATAAAATTCTTGATATGTATTATTTTATGTTTGTATTACCACTAACTAGTACAGGCTTGGCACATAGTAGGAGCTTCTTGAATATTTAGTAAAAGAGTGATGAAATGAATGAAATACTTCATACATTAGAGAGGAGTTCACGTCTCTGGTTTGTAATTCACCCACACCTAGATTCAAATCTCATCTCTACCTCTTACTAGCTGTATTGCTTTGCTCATATATCCATTCATTTAAAAAATATTTATTTAGCATCTTCTGTGTTCCATACACTTGGCACTTTACTTGAAATTAATGAGCCTCAATTTTTCTTGAGAACTGAGGACAGTGATGCCCACCTCAGAGAGTTGTTACATAAAGAAGTATCTGTAAAGGGCTTAGGAAAGTGCTTAATAGGTAGTACTGTCTCCTGCTATTATCAAGGTTACAGATACACATCATCATTGTCCTCCTCCTCATCTGACTATTGAGAACCTTAAAATAACATGGGTCACCTTCTTCCCTTTCTCTTTCAGTTTTTATGAATAGCCAAACCTAATTTTAAGTCTAACATGTTAGTAAGGCAAGTCAAGAATTATCAGATGCTTTGCATCAACAGAATAAGCCTTCTAGTAGATTTATTAATATGGAAAATTTCCTGATGTTCCCCCATCTATATCTTGCCTTTGGGTCTATTTTGTAATCTGTTTTAGGAAAGCATCCCTCTGATACCATCTGTCTCAGCAGAGCCTCCCTGAACCCCCTAGCCATTGTCAGGTCCACCATTATCCTTGCCCTCACCCCTTCTCCTTTGTAGCCCATTTCTCAAGCATGATTGTATAATTATTTGTTGAGTATCTGTTTCTCATTCTATGGTGTAAGCTGCATGTTGGCAGGGCCATAACTGACTTGTTCACAACTGAAAGCTCAGCATCTACAATAAGGTCTTGCATACAAAAACTCAACAAGTTTTTGTTAAATAATGAACAAATCAATAAACAAATGACCAGCAATGTTCTGTACTACTGTATTTTCTAATAATATCTATATTTTGTACCCTCAGATTCAGGATATCTACACAGGTGAATACTTCCTAACATATTCTCCCACTTCTATTAGAAGTCTTGCCCATCTTTTGTTCTAAATCTTTTCCCTCAAATTTTAGTTTATACTAAAAGAAATATTTGCCCCTCTCCAAAAATTTCAACTTCTGTTTTTAACTCACACTTTCAGAATCAAAATACACTTTTTTCTTATAAATGTTATAAATTTTGTTTATGTTCTTGGTTTTGTGAGACTTCTGTTCCTGATCATTTGACATATTTCTGCATATGTCTCCAAGCCACTTATAAAGTTTTGTGAGCAGTACTAAAAAGCTTTTGCTGGTAAATATTTAAATATAAACCCTAAAACTTGTAACTTTTTTTTTTTTCAAATATCAGATAGCAAATTCAAGATGCAGATTATACTAATTACAATTACTCAGAAGTTGCATATTATGAATTCAAATTTCTTTTTATGCTGCTTAATGTAGCTTAGCTTTTTACTTCATGGGAGTTACAATATGGAAAGAAGACATAAAAAGATTTGGGTTGATTGGTTTTTGTCACAGCAGGGCCTGCCAAATGGGCCAGGTCTCCCAGGGTGGCCACACTATCTGATAAATTCACCTCTGGGCTGTTGTTATTTTGAGAGAGGCAAACAAAGGCCCATGAGTGATCATCTGCAGAAGAGGGAAAGGCAGGCCAGGACTGCATGAATTTCACGGGCACTGAGTTCAACTCACTACTGAATACAAGAATCTGTCTCATATTCAACCAGATCCGAGAAAGCAGCTGAATGAATACAGGGTGGCCATTTCTCAACATTAAAGTACACAGAATCATCTGTAATAGGTAGCACAATGAATGGAAAGATGAAATAAAAGCCAACAAACTGATATGCTAAAATAGAAATTTGTCATAGGAGACAGACTTCTGTTACAATTGCCTTATGAAAGAATGGGATATCCCAGTTTGGGTATGTGATCTTTATTTCTACATCTATTGAGTACCTACTCTGTTTCAGGTGCTATGCTAGGCAGTGTAGGGAGCTTTTAATATGACTATTACCCAATCTCAAAGAAATTACAAATTAAATGATGATAATAATGCATAATAATGGAAGACAAGGTGACCTGTATTTATACCATGATAAGGTAATAATAGGAGTATCACCTGGGTAAGATGTCCCTGAGATAACCTTCTACTGGGGTGGGGAACTCCCAAGAGAAGTGGCACATTTTTAGGGACACTTTTTTTGACCACCAGACTTCTCTCTGAAGTGGTTCATACCTGTAGGCCTTAACTATAATCCTAAAGTTTGAATTAAGATACAAATGCTGGGTTTGAAAAACAGGTGCGTGCTTTTAGGTGAAGGTTTAGAACGGCAGGTGGTTTCCTTTGGCATGGGCTGCATCATAAGAAGGAGGCCCTAGTGGTGTTTATCCAGGACAAACCAAGGCAACAGGATACCCTCCTCTTCTGTGCCTTTGTCCTTGGTCCTACTAAGAACAACTGCTGGGAGAGCTGTCCATCCTGGTTCCAGAACAGACAGGCTTACCTGAGCACCTGCCCTGGCGTTAGAATGCCCAGAGATGTGAGAATCTGTAACACATGACTCACCTTTCTTCCTCATTGCTAAAGAGGAGAGCAACTGGGGGCTTGCAATTTAAACTCGTAGGAGGAGCCCTCCTTTTGACATATTCAGAATAAGTAGTTGATTAGCTTATCAAAAAATCTGCTAAAGCCAGGAATCTTTGAAAATAACACCTTAAACATTTTTTATAAATAAAAGTATTTAGATGCACATACTTTACTTGCCTTTTGATGTAGGGCCAAAGCCTTTGCTTTGAGTGTGGGTCTGCTAGGTAGATTTGTACAATGTCTTGCATAAAGCACAGCCATGATGCATCACCTACAATTTTTAGTTTTATTTCTTTATAATAAAGTGAGAAATTAAAGACAGGTGAGAAGCAGCCCGAGTTATGGATAATTCTATAATATGTTTTCTCCCAGTATTTTATGATTGGCTCATCCACACCTAATTCAACAGCAACTTTTCTTTAGCAACTTGACTAGCATTCCATTCAGTTTTCATCTAAATTATTCATTTACTTGTCCATTTTACGTTAATTTATATAATATTTAACTATATGACATAATTTAATAGCAAGCACAACTGTCATGCACAGATTTGGGGCTCTTCATAAACATATACCACAAGGGGGCCCCCAAGGACACAGGTGTAGGAAAGGGCAGCCTCAAGCATGTCATAGGCACCAGCGTGTAGATTTTATGGAAAAATAAAGTGTCAATGAATCCATTTGGTTAATTAAAAGGACATGAGCCAAGAGGAATTCTTCTGTTACTTCTTGAGCATGTGACTTTTTGTAAAGACCTACTTATTTAAAATAAATAAATAAATATAGCTTCCCTCTGGAACTAGAAAATTACCTTAATCAGAATTCACAGATACAAACAAAAACAACACGGAAAAGGTAACAGTGAATGCTGTCTGGGAGTTTAAAAATAAGAAAACTAAGTTTCATAAAATCAAGACAGAAAAGAGAGGTAGCAGAGGAAGATTCCCACCCCAACATATCCTCTTGAAAAAAAACCATGTGTGGCTATCACTACTGAAGTGAGAACAAAGAGATACTATCTTACCAGCCCCAGTTCACTGCCATTACAAGTTCATAGAGTTACATGGTGTCTGCAACATCTCAAAGTCAAAGATGGGTTGCAATGAAATGACCTAGAGAGTTCATTTCAGGTTTATTTACATAAACTTTGACAAGTGAAGGGCACTTTTTTAAAAAGGTCAGCAGACCACATGACTGGTTTTCATATTTGTAAAAATGTTTCAAATGTAATCACCAGATTCCCAGATCTGAAAAGCATTTTGAAGGGTCTCATAATAGTCAAATAAAAAGAGCAGAGTCCCATATTGTGATTTCAGTGTCTCTGACCAAATACAGAACTGTGAAGAAATAGTCAACGTCACTGATAGCATTTTTGTTGGACAACTTCAGGTAAACAGGATGCCCATTTAACACTGCCTGCTCCTTCCCTTCACCGTGAGCTCAGGCATGGCTACCTTCAACCTGTGTCACAACAATCCAGTAAACTTGATAATGCTTAAAAGTGCCAAAAGGACCGATTTACAAAATAGCAGAATCAGTCTGTTTCCTTAGTGCTAAGGAGTTAATAAGGTTATACCATTCCCATGAAATGTAACAAGCAATTGTAGATATTTAAGTAATATTTTCCAAAGAAATAACAACATTCTTAGATCATATCAACAAAGAGCCCAAGTAAGAGCCCTTTTTCCTTACATTTGCTTTACATAGAAGTTCATTCTCCAAAGATAGACACTTGTTTACATAAAATAAACTCATCATAAATTGCCAGCTCAGATAAGATGTGTGTCAGAAAACCTTTAAATGATATCTTTGCAGAAACCATAGAATAATATGATGTGGCTACTAACTGATTCATCACTGGTTATTTTTGAAACTCCAGCCCATTACACTGACTACCATTATAGCTATTTAAGCATGAAATGTTTGCCCTCATTTTTATTCAAATGTTTCATGGACCATTTACTGTTAGCTATAAAATCATTTAAAAGGTAATTGAGTTTACAGCTGAGAAAAATAAGAAGCCTCCTAAACAATCTCAGAATATTGACTTAGTGTCATCTAAGTAGGGATGAACTTAAACTGAATGTGAAATTGGGGTAAAGGGTGACTTTTCAACAAGTAATTTTAAAATGCTAAACAAGCAGAGTGATTTGTTGATGCTCAACTATTTCCCCCCTTAGGAAGAAAAAGCTTAGCCATAGAAGGATGAGAACTTTAAAACGCCTGCAAAGTCTTCAAAATTCAAAAAATAGTATTAGGCATCAAAGTCATGACTTAAGTACGACACCACTTACTTTTGGCCTCAGTCATACAACACAACTGTGAAGGGCTGGATTAGCGAGGCTGACAACCCACAGGCACAGGACACATTCTCTCATAACCGTGCCTTCTAGGATACACGTTTTACTTTCCATTAACTCAAAACTTAATTGCATCCTCAAACTCTTTAGAGTCTACTCTGCATGCAAGACAAGGGAATACAAAGAAGAGAAAACCAATGTGATGGCCTCCTGGAACTCCAGGTCTACATGAAAGATCAATACCTGAATAACTTTAGCACAAAGCACAGTATAAAAAGAGCTACCAAAAAAAAAAATGCCGGCTGTGCTGGAATATGTGCTGTCAGTTGACTGGAGCCTTGAGAAGGAGCCCAGCTCAGATGCACCAGCTCTAGGCCTTAGAGCACCACGTGCCTGCCTCTAGCATAGCACAATTCTTATGTATGAGTTTCCCCCACTGCCAGGGCTCTTCAAAGAGAAGAACTAAAATTTTTATTTACCCTGTGTCCCTAGCACTTAGTATAGTGTTTTAGATCACTCAATAATGTAGAGTGAATAAATTAAATTTCCTTAACCTAGATTAGGTCACTACTCCTCTCCTTTCTACACACACATGCACACACACACACACATTTCTGAATATAGAAACCTTATCAAGCTCAAACGCCATGTCTTGCTTATAGCAATCCTTTATCTTGCCTTATGTTCCCACCCTGGGCAGAAGAGTGTTTTAACCCTTTCTCTGAATTCTTCTATAATTTATATCCCTCAAACTTCTAAAATGGTTTTAAATGGCCGAATTCCTAAATCAATCATTGTCTGTAGCACCCATTTGATACCCCCATGCTTTGTTTGGTTACTTCTATTCGTGTACCTTTGACACTACGTGTAAGCTTTTAAAGGGAAGTACCTGACTCTTACACATCATTTGTGACGTCTCCAGCACTCTAAAGGGGGCATCCATCTATTCATTCAACAGATCCTCAATGTTCGTGTTCCTGGATCTAAATCAAATATTGATGAAACGAAATCATATTTCTACAATTGACTGAAAGATTCAAATGAAGCAAAGGTCTTCTTAACCTCTGCAACTTTTTGTTCATTCCAACACAGCTCTGTGCTTGCCCAGGGCCTACTGACATCCAGGACAACCTGACAATAACGACTCCATGCATTTTTTTCCCCCCTTAAACCGATGTATTTCTCTGATTCTTCTTCTTCCAGGACAAAATCATGGATGACATATATTGATAACCCTTCATACCTGTCTTATTTTACATCAAACACTTAGTGTTAAAGCTTAGATGATCATCTATCCCCAAATGAGGATTGGCTTCTATTTTGGACCTCCAAGCCTCTTCTACCCATTTATGGTCTTCCTCCACACCTAGGTAGAAGATTCCTGGATTCAGAATGCAAATGTTCTTTTTTATTTTTTCCCAAAAAAGTTTTGGGTCTCTTTGTTTGGTCCTTAACATCTCTACACATAGCAAAACAAAACAAAGAGCGCATTAAATGCACAATTTTTAGCACACTGCTCGGTACATATGAAAGACAGGACTAAAAATAGCTAACTAGTAAAACACACACAAAAGAAGTTTTCTAACTATAAGGAATCTTCTATGTAACTCGATGTTTTGTTTCACAGACAAATTGGTGTAGTCAGAGATCTCAAAACTCAATATTCAGATTTTTAATATTCAGAAAACTTAATTTTTAAAGTTTATTTCAAAGTTTAAGAGCTCTGCTGAGCTGCTCATAGCTGGTATTTTATGTACTTTCATTTTGAAGTTTTTAATTTATAATAAATTCTTCAGATATTCTCCAGAAAACATAAAGCATTTTTGTTACTTTCAATCACACGTCAAATTGGTTTTCTTCTTGACACTAAAGCCATAATTGCAACAAGAACATCCAGGATCACAGTGGGATGTAAGTATTGCCCTTGAGCATTTCATGGTCACCAAATGGTGCCATGCATGTAGCTTATATTTCTCAGAATTCATTCTACAGAATCATCTTATAGATTGCTAGTTTTCATAACAAAATAAAGCTCCTGATTCACCTAAGAGAAAACTTGAAAGAAGCATGTATAATTATACATAGATCAATAGATGCTGTGCCCACTAAAATCTTTCCCCTGTCTCACATTGAAGAAATCATCGCTATATGTTTGCAAAGGAAAGAAGGTTATTCTAAATGCAGATAACCTAAGAATCAGTTATCTTCTTTTTCTATCTTTCCCTAGAGTGGCTTAAAGGAAAATGTTTTTGAAAACATTATAACATTTAAATTTGTCAGTGGCTGGAAGCATTGACAAAGTGCACTGTAGGCTGATTCTAAAACTCCTCAAAGTCCCAAAGACACATAACAGAATGCAAAGTTTAGTATAACTGTATCAAACGTGTCTACGGGAAAGAAAAATAACCCTGACATTTTGCCTTAATTGGTAACAATTCTGGCATAAATTTCAGAAAATTTGAATGATCCTAGAAATCCTTATAATCCCTCACCATCTGTCTCTTCTAATTTCTCTATTCCTAACTGCTGCTCTGTTTTTCTCATCACAGCCCCAAATTAAAAGTCTGCTTATAAGGTTATCAGCTCTTTTCCCACCCCTGTAGAGCAAACTTCCCTACTGCTAAAATAGCAGTAAAAAATAATTCTTGCCTACTGATTACTGAGAAAGTTAGAGAATCTCCTATTGGACCATCCTCTTGTTAAATGCTTAAAGCACAATTAAAATGCAAATTAACAGTAGAAAATGTAGCAATTACAGCTACAACAGGACAAGAGAAAAAGTCAGTTTCAAGAAAGAATGCAAAACTGTGGAACTGTAATTAAATGTGGTTATTTCCATTTTATAGAAATTTATATGATCTGAAAATGAACCAGGAAACCTCAGCTAAAATAGTGCCAGACTGGAGTTCCCAGCCTGGTTGGAAAATCAATGTCATTTTAGGGACACTACAATTTTGGCAGTACATCTTCTATCTCATATCATTTAATTGATTTTTCCTGTATTGTTAAATCAGATAGGCTAAAGTAGCAAAAATATTTGAATTCTTTTGGGAGAGATGAAAGTTTCTTCACATTCTTGATGAAGAAACATGTCTCCAGATATGTCTAACGATGACTGTTGAATCACAAACAAATTAACATTGCACACTTCACATGTGTGAATAGGAGTAATGTCTGCCAGTAGCTTTAGTAAATTATATATATTATAGAGCACACCCTTATTTCACATGGCCAACGATATTTCATATAACAGTGACCAATGGTAAAGATGAGGTGGAAGGAAGTAAAATTAGAACAATAAAGATCAGCATCAATAAAAGTACAACAGAAGGCACAAAGCACTGAGAAGCAGATGATTATAAATTATAACAGAATGGAGAATGATTCACTTTCTGAATGTCCTAAGTAGATGAAAAGTATAAAGAAGAAAAATAAGAAATTAATGATTGATAAAAATTTGCCTAACCAGAGATGACAGTAAAAGAGAATAATTATTGTTTGTCAATAAAGAATAATCCGTATTTGAAAAAAACTACACATCCATACATATATATAAATATTTGCATGTATATATATATATAAATAAAATAACTACCGGGAGAGTATGTAGACACAGATGAAGCAAAGGCATGATGAAAAAAAACATTCTTTCCTCTAACGGATTCATTATGTTATCAAAACAAAAAACAAACAACAACAAAAAACAAACGTATAAACTGAAAATACAAATAGACAAATAGTAAGTGCTGTAAAAGAGAGAAAGAAACCTGAATGTTTTCTAAAAACAAAATGTTCTACATGAAGGGATGAAAGGTAGCATCAAAAACTGTTAGGATCCTTTGGCTATTGGTCCAAAGAACAGCATCCTTAATGAGCAATGACCTCAGCACTGACTCAGCATCTTGACATGGCCACAAATCATCTTGACATTGACAACCTCCATTAGAGACTGATAACAATGGCTCCAGTCTTGGGTATTTTCAGGGAAGTGAAAACAAGTTAACCATCTGCCCTTCTATATCTATAGTTTTAAAGTAATTATATTCTGGAAATTAAAGGTACTCTATCAAACATTGATGACTTTTGTCAAGGGTTTCAAAGACTATTTCTCCCCGTTCTAAAGTTTTTAGACTTAATTACAAAGAAAACTATGTATAAAATATTTTATTTCCACAATGTGAATGAGAACCTAACAGATAAATAGATTCTATCTGCTACCCCAACAAAAGATATTTTAAAGATGGTCATTGTCAATGAATTGATTAATATTATTTATCAATACTAATAAAAGTGAAAAGGTTTTAATTTCTCTTAATTCTAAAACTACTTTCCATAATCATGATGTCATTTGAACATATGAATAATTCTGAAGTGTCTCCTCTTCTTTATGACATATCCAGATTGATAATAGGTATGTGTTTGATAACGTGTATTAAGGCACTCTAAAGTTTCCCAATGATTTGGGGGATCTTTTCCCCAGTTATTGAATCTTTCTCCTTGGCCATGTTCATTTCTAACTGTACAATTTCCTTTTTTAATTTCCTTTTTTATTAAGAAAACTGATGAATTAGTTCCCAAGCTATCATTGTTGAAGAGTGATTAGAAAGATTCCTGAAAACCAACTGCCAATTGACTTAAAATACTTTTTCTTGAAATGTTAAACAGACAGAAGTAAAGCACTCATTTTTTGGCATGTAATTGCATGACTTAACATGTTTATACACTCCTTTGTAAAAGACAATGGCAATCAAATCCAAGTACAAGATAATCTTGAAAATAAAGGTGAAAAATGAATCATGTCAACTTTTTGGGGATTTTTTTAAATTGAAGGATGTGACTCTAATTAATTGCTACTTGATCCCTACCTCCTTTCTAAGGCAATTTCCAACTTTGGAAACATAATTCTTAGTAATACTATTAAAATTGCCTTAAAGAAAGATTTTTAAAGCCATAAAAATAATTTTCAAAAAATTTTCTAACTGTTTAGAACCATTGCAGCCTGCAGGATTTTGATTTATAACATGTACTAGTGGTTTTCATTCTTGGTGCTACCTTTACTTCCTCATTTTTCTATTCACCAGGTAGAAATCTATTTAAAACATTTGAAAGGTAAATTCAGAGCCAGGCAACCACTTCCATTTGATAAAGAACTCCAGATCTATAGTTAGGCAATAAGCACATTAATAAATAGCCAAAGTAATTCTGAATTGCAAAAAATATTATATTTGTTCTTGGGAAAATAGGACTATTTTAATGTTTTCAAAATATTTGTATCATTATTTAAAGGCTAAGGCAAGTTCTCAAAAGCTGAAATTTTTTCACTCATCAAATATTTTTGCATGGAAAATTTGAAACAAAGTAAGTAAGAAAAAACTTTCTATCACATGCAAATATTGTTATTAATACTTTTTAAAAATTAGGTAAATTTTTCATATGTGAAAATGTACATATCCTAACTACACTATCTTGAAACATGGATGCACCAATGTAACACCTTTATAATGACATAGAATATTTCCATTTCCCCACAAAGTTCCCTCGTGTCTCTCTCAATCTTCCCATCCAGAGGCAATCATTTTTTAACCTTAGATTAATACTGTGCTAGAACATCCTATAATTGGAATCATACAATATCTATTTTTTTTTTGGTCTTGGTTCTTTTGCTCAGCATTATGTCTGTGAGATTTGTACATTTTTTTCAAGTATCAGAAGTTCATTAATTTATTTTGCTGGGTAGTGTTCCATTGTATAACTATACCACAATTTGTTCATTTATTCTCTTATTGATAAATGTGTGAGTCATTTCCAATTTGGGGCTACTGTGAATAAAGCTGCTATGAGCATTCTTAAACAAGTCTTTATGTGTTCATAAAATTTTGTTTCTTATGGGTAAACAATAGGAGTGGAATTGCAGGGTCAACGGGCATAACTTTATTTTTTCTAAAAACTGCAAAAACTTTTCAAAGGTAGTTATAGCATTTAATATTCCCATCAAAAATGTAGAAGAGTTCAGTGGCTCCAACTCTTCACCAACATTTGTTGTCGTCAGTGTTTTCATTTTAGCCATTCTAGTGGGTATATCTGTAGATGAGCAAAAGTTGTTCATTTTGATAAAGCCTAATTTAACTATGAGTATGGTCATTGTTTTCTGCGTCTTACCAAAGAAATCTTTACCTACCACCAATTTGAAAAATATTCCCCTTTATTTTCTTCTAGGATCCTAGAGTTTTAGCTTTTACTTTTAGGCCTGTGATCCATCTTGAATTAAGTTTTAGTGGTGGTGTGTGCTAAGGGTGGAGATACAATTTTTTTTCATTTGAGTATCAAGTTGTCCCAGTATCATTTATTAACAAGACTCTCCATTCACCATTGAATTACTTTGGTGAAAATCAATTGAGTAGATCAATGTTTATCAATTTGTGGACTCTGTTTGCTTCATCAATTTTTCTAGCCTTAGGTCAAAATGTCACCATATTGATTATTGTGTCTTTATAAGAAGTCAAAGTCAGGTAGTATTGTTCTACTTTTTCAAGGTTATTTTGACTATTTTAGATTTGTTGCTTTTTATATAAATTTTAGAATAAGCTTGTCAATTCTTATAAAATACAAACCTGCTGAGATACAGATTAACAGTATATTGAATCTGTCGATTAACCTGAGAAGAATTAACGTCTTCACAATATTGAGCTTTCTGATCCATGACCATGGTACAGCTCTCCATTTATTTAAGTTCTCTTTAATTTCTCTCAGTAATGTTTTACACTTTCAGTATAGATGTTATGCATATAATTTCTTAAATTTACTTCTAAGTGTTTTATATCTTCTGATACTACTGTAAATGGACTTTTAAAATTTCACTTCCAATTGTTCATTGCTAGGATTTACAAATATAATTGACTTTTGTATAGACTTGGATAATGAGACTTTGATAAACTCATTAATTAGAGTTAATTTTTCTTGGAGTTGCTCCTTAGGATTATCTATGTACATGTATATGTCATCTGTGAATAATGACCATTTTACTTCTTCCTTTGCCAACTAATTGTATGCCTTTTGATTCTTTTTCTTGCATCATTACACTGGCTATGACCGCCAGTAAAATATTAAATAGAAGTGATAAGAGCAGACATTTTCCCCTTGTTCTAGATTTTGGGGGAAAGGCATTCTTCACCTTTAAGTATATTAGCTGTTGAGTTGTGGGGGTTTTTTGTAGATGGTCTTTACCAGATATTCCTACAGATAATTCTTTGTTGTGTGGGGCTGTTCTTACACTGTAGGATGTTTAGCAGCATCTACCAACTACCAACTAGATGCAGTAGTAACCTGCCCCCAGTTGTAACAACCAAAAATGTCTCCAGACATTGCCAAATACCTCTGGGATCAAAATTGTCCCCAGATGAGAGCCACTGAGCTATAACTGAGAAAATAGGCCAGTCATAGATTTAGGAGATTCTGGTTAACTTCATCGGAGATATCTTTGGGCAGTTTCCTGAGTGAAGACTTGTGTTTTTTGAGCTGCAGCCTAACATGCTTGATTCCACTATCTATTTAAACCCCTTTTTAATTAAGAGGCTTAATTAAATGATACATTATGCTAGGGCAGTGCTTATACAGAGCAGGAGGGATCAGCCTCATTCCCACTAAGGAACTGCAATATGCCCCTAGGAAGGAGGTATTCTCGGGCCTTAAGGCTTTCAATGTTGGGCAATGTTATGGATCGAATTGTGTCATTCAAGTCCTAAACCCTGATCTCATGAATGTGATCCTGTTTGGAAATAGGATCTTTGAAGCATTAATAGTTAAAATGAGGGCAAACCAGGTCAGAGTGGGCCCTAATCCAGTATGACGAGTGTTATTATAAAGAGAGGGAATTTGGGTACAGATGGATCGCAATGTCCATAACTAAGCCCAAAAGTTAGTTATGTTGACTGTGCCATCCTTTTGATGGGGTTAGTCTTGATGAGTTAAGTAATACAATGTCAAGGATTGCTGAATCTCTTTAAGAATCTGTTTGTTTTTTTCCTAAAAAGAAATAAAGTTTGTTAATCATTTCTGGTCATTATAAAAAAAAGGGAGGGGATGGATTTGGACAAAGACAGTCAGAGAAGACAGCATGTGACAGAGGCAAAGATCTGATCTATAACATGAACTAAGGACACCATCAATTGCCAACAAGCCACTGCCAGAACCTTGCAGACTTAGGGGGAAGCATGGCCCTGCTGATACCCTAATTTGGTCTCTTATCCTCTAGAACTGTGAAACAAAAATTTTTTATTAAGTGACCCAGTTTGTGGTCTTTGTTACAGTAGCACTAGCAAACTAAGACAATCAGAGATGACACAGAATAAAGGGAGACTTATCCTCATCTCCATGGTTTATTGTTCCTATACACTTAAAGCCAGGGCCCTGAGGTATTTTCCCACCTCTATTGTAAGCTATTCTTGGAAAAAATAACTTTTTAAAATAGCCATATTTTTACACACACACACACCATTTCTTTGTAATTATCATCATAAATGCTTTTTTAATTTATTTTTCAGGAGGTACCGGGGATTGAAGCCAGGACCTCATACATGGGAAGCAGGCACTCAACCACTTGAGCTACATCCACTCCCCAATGCTTTTAAAATGTAATAAACTTTGACAAACTTGGCATATCTTAAAAGACCCTTCTATATGACTTGTATAATTAGCCAATGTTTCCCAATCTCCTTGCCACATGTCCTGGGTGGAAGGTACCTCAAAACTATTGCAAGAGGATCTGTATATTAAGTAAACTTTGAATCTTAATAAATATATACATTTCTGTTTTTACAAATATTTTGGTATTAATGGAAGGAAAATTAATTTAAAAGTGAATTTTTCTCATCAAATATTTCCTCAATCATATATACTAAAGGTAACAATTAGCATTATATGTGGGGTTCACCAGGTTTTGTGAGATTGGGAGTCAGGAGTCTAGGCAAAAGCAAATACAAAGCAATAAAAGCTACAGGTAGAGAGAAATGGTAATCATTAGAGATTTTCCTAAGACTCGCTATGAATCGATCTGGTTACTAGAGATGGGGAAAGTACCATAAAATTCAAAATGCTTTGAAAGGAAAACAAGCAGTTAGATGGGAATTAATATACCTAGTGAAATATTATGGTGCACAACTATGCTATAAATTAGGACTCTGTTTCAATTTTATCACCAAAATGTTTTTAACTCAATATACAGGGGAAATTACTCTGCATGGAATTGTACCTCCAATAACTTAATAAAAAACAGGGTTCCAATTATTGAAATACACTTTATGATGTAATTTGCTGACATCTACAACCAGAGGTCAATAGGTTCACCTTCATTATAAAAAGCCAAAGCATTTTTATTTACCAAAGATAATTTCTCTTCCAAAGATAATTTCTTTCCACTTATACAGGAAATTCCAATAGTATTATTTTTATTGTGAAAATTATAATAAAGTTTAAAGTCATGCCTAATTTGGAATATTCAAAAGAGAGACATCTTCAGCATGTTCCAAATGTGAAACCCACTCCAACTGTAAATGAGTCATGTTTTATGTATGTGATTGAGAAACTGCCAGTTCATTCAGATATAGAGTAGGATTTTCAACTAGTTCAAAAGTATGTTTGAAATACTGTACTCCCAGAATATCAAATTCTTTTAGTATGTACATTCTAGATAATCTCTTTACTTAATTACTTAATTACTATAGATTCTTTATTTGACCATGGTTTATATGTAGTTTGACAATTCTTTTTTTTTTTTTTTAATCTTTCTTAAAATCAACAAACATCTACCAATAAAATAAAAGCAGATTATAGGCCAAATCTCAATTAACTGATAAGGTACATAAAATTCATTTGTATTAAACAAATATATTTTTTCTCTCTTAGCCTATCATGTTTATGACTAACTGCCTACCATCCAGCTAACATAAACATGTTTACCTAAAAGATCAGAGAAGTTATTCATCTTCATAGCCATTTTGAAGAGGGAAAACTTTTCTATCTGTTCTAAAATGGGTTATAAACACATCCCTAAAGCAATTTCAAACTAATGTATTCCTCTGCAATTTGATTTTTGGAAGAAAAAATACACAACTGAAAATTACACACTTAAAATAAATCATAACTATGGAGCAGCGATTACTATATCTGGATACATAATTAGGTGACTAATTATTTCGAAAATGCAATTACACACCCAAATAGATATTCACTAACCTTCACCATTTTCCCTCCCACTCTAATCCCTCAACTTCCTCTTGTTTTTCATAGCAATTTTAGCTCCCGTATCATCTTTTCTATTAATAGCAACTTGTTGAATGGTTCCATCCCTTTCACTAACATGTGCAATTCAATATGTGTTCCGTGTTAAAGTATCTAACAATTTGTGCAGATTTTCTGATCCCTCATTTTCTACCTGTGCCGTTGCAAGTGAATGGTATAAAGGATATTCTTATTCTTTGGTTGTAAACATCTATCACAATAGGAAAGACAGACCAAGTAGATAGAAGCATTAGGAACGCACTGCAGTGGATTCAACCACAAGGCCGCCTGTTACATTTCAGCAGTCACCATTGTTGCTTTTAGGTCCCTGTTTTACTTACCTACTCTTTTGAAGCATTCTATTTTCCAAAAAAAGAAAGGAAGGAAAGAAAGAAACGATTTTGGTTTCATATTTAATATTAACCATAGGATTGCATCCTAATTCCAAGTAGAGACAGAGATCAAAAAATTAAATGATTAGCACACAATCTCTAAATAAAAGTAAAATGGTTTTTCTTCTCAACTCCCTGAATTCAGGTTCAAAATAACTTCTGACTATCATCCTTTAATGCTGTTCCTCTCACCTTCTCACTAACACCCTTGAAGACAATCCTTAAAACCACAGCTAACAGAAAACCAATTCTATAATCTAAAAGGAATAGATTCCAACCTTGAAAACCCGACATAGAATTCAGTTCTTCTACGGCATACCCTGATATTGCTTCCAGGCTCTTGGCTCATACACACATAAAACTGAAAGCACATCCTACTTTCCTCTCTCAGGAAAGAGGTACCTAGAGCTCTCTGCTTCAAGAATTGCACTTTGAGGCATAGACTCTTTGCTCCAACATTCTGCCATCTTTCAGAAAAGAAGTGAGCAGAAAGTAGGGGGGAGAGGCCTGTGGTATCTATCATGCATTCTAAAAGGTTTAGCCTGCGTGAGTAAAACCCTTGCTGAGTGGGATGGGAGAGAAAGGTGAATGGAGCACAGAGGAATAACCCTGATATGCTGGGAATCTCAGGTGCCATGTAAAGTTCCTCCTTACAGTATCAGAGTAACAGACCATGGGAGTTGAAGAAAGATCTAACTGCAACTGAAGGGAGGGACTTTAAATCAAAACTCAGAAAATGCTAATTGAAATGCATACTAAAAATAAAAATGTCCATTAAACTCTAAGGTAGATGTTGAAGTTTTCACCACCATCACAGAGGAAAAGGAGCTAACCAAGGAAAATCTACCAAATCTGAGTATCCTTGTAGCTTTTTAAAAATTGAATAGAAAAATAATGAAAAAAGTACAGAACAAGGAAACAGCCCAGCATTCCCAAAACTTCAGAAGAACCACCCCTGAAAATTATTTACTACAGAATCCAAATGAAAAATTCAGAAAATCAATAAAGAACAAAGATATATGTCATCTATGAAAAGAAAGCAAGATAGATGAAAGAGTTTCCCAGGCAGGGTTTTTTTTGTTTTTTTTTTTTAAGACAATAGGTTAAGATGAAAAGGTAGAAGGGTATTTAAAAAATTACAAAGAAATGAAAGTAAGCACAGAATTCAAATTGGTACTAAAGGCAGTGGGCTTAAGCATTATTTAACTGTTCTATAAGATTTCATAGGGAAAAAGAGAAAGAAAAATATGATCAGTAAGAAAGATGTGAAAAAACAGAGACTAGGGAGCTAACATACTGGTAATCAATGTTCCTAAAGGAGAGTCCAGAGGAGATGGAACATGGGACAGAATGAATAATCAGACAGATACTCAAAGAAAACTTTCCTAAGCTCAGGATAAAGGATCACATGGCTCCAGAGAATAAGAAAATAAATAAATGAAAGACTAAAACCTTGATGTAACTTTCATTTTTTAATGAAATAAAGGGGAAAAAATAGATCCTGCCTGATTCCAGGCAAGAATAAAAATGCTTACCTACAAATAATAATATGCCACCTTCAAATAAGAGCTTTATGTCCCAGATGACATTCTATATTGCAATGTTATTTACATAATTATATATAGTAATGTTATATATGCATATATAGTTGTTTTAAGTATAAGAAGAAATTAATAGACATACAGTACCAAAGCCACACTTAAATACATCTCCTTTAAAGAAAAAAGGTAGTTAAAAAATAAACGGGACCATAAGGTATATGAATAATAATACAATTAATGAAGTTAATTTAACAGTTACATTTAGAAGCTTGAATTCTTCAAACAAAAAAATACTTTCAGTAAAATTTAATAAAAAATTGATCATATATCGGGACATATAAAAATATAAGAAAGCTATAAAATGTGGAAATTATATAGACCATAAATCTGTCCAAAAAACCCACACGTATGACACATATACACCAACACAATGGAAATTAACATCAGAAGATAACCTTAAAAATACAAAACACAAAGGTAAATCTTAAAGTAAAATATTCTTAAATCATACAGATTAAAGAAATAAACACAATTGCAATTATAAACCATTTTAAAATTATGAACAATGAGAAAATCTATATAAAAGCTGATGGAGTGTAGTAAAATATGGACTCAAAGGAACAGCATGGTATTTCAAGTTCTTTTTTTTTATTATTAGCAAAAAGGAAAGAAGTAGATAGTCAAATAAAAAACGTAGAAAAGTTCAATAAAGATCAATAAAACAACCCTAAGAAAAATATGAATAGTTAATTAAAATAAAAAAGAACTAGATACTCATTTAAGAAGCTAAAAAAAAGGCCAATAAAAAAACCTAAGGAGAGTAGAAAAATGAATTAAAGATAAATAACAGCAGGGGAAAAGCCAATGAAATAAGTAAAACTCTTCAAGACTAAGTAAAAAGAGAAAACTCAAATTTCATTAAGAATGACAAAGTACATAGGACCAAATATAGAAACAGGATAAAAATATTATTAAATAATAGCATATACAACTCTACTCTGATTCACATTATAATCCTAACACAGTGACAATAATGTAAGAAAACATAAATTAACAAAACTAATCCAAAAAGAAAATGAAATCAGAATGTAATAGAATACTTACACAGCAGAAAGAAAAGGAAAGAAAAAATTTTTAGAAAATATCTAAACAAAAAGTGTAAGGCATAGATGGTTTTAGAAGCAAATTGTTTCAAAATTATTCTTTATCCACAACTTAGATAAACCAAGGAAGTTTACCATATTCATTTTACATAGCTATCATATATCTGATATGAAACCTGGCAGTGAATATTTTAAAAATATACACTTAACTCACCTTTATTAAAATGAAAATTTTATTATAAAATATGTAACATTTCAAATCACTAGGGAAGGTATAGATTAATCACAAAAAGTTGTGAAGAAAATTGAATTATGACTTTGAACAGAAATAAAGTTATATTCCTAATGTACTTCTCACACTGAAATAAGTTGCAAATGAATTAAAGAAATAGTGCCAGAAAGAAACAAAAAACTATTAGGCAAACTATTAATGAGGAGAAGATAATCTTTCAGAGCAAAGCATCAGAGATAAAATCCTGGAGAAAACATTGGATTTGTGTACATAAAAATAAATAAGGGCAAAATATACATTATGTAGAAGTTAAATACACACTTTTTTTATTTTAAATTTTCATTTTTATTTTTTTGAGTTACCGGGATCGGGGATTGAACCAGGGACCTCGCATGTGGAAAGCTGATGCTCAAACATTGAGCCACATCAGCTCCCCCAATTTTTTTAATGAGGAAAAATATTTTCAATCTACATGGCAAAAGTTGCCAAAAATCAATAAGAAAAAGATGAACACATCAATATGAAAGTGGGAAATGGGTAAAAATAGATATTTTACAAAAAAGAAATGCTAATTATCAATAAAAATAGAAAATATGTCTAACCTTAG
>JAQZBX010033070.1:0-25559 GCA_029593785.1 Cabassous unicinctus | reverse complement strand
AAAAAAAGAAAATTACAGACCAATATCTCTAAACAGAATCCAATAGCACATTAAAAATTGATACATCACAATCAAGTGGGTATGCAAGGATGTTTCAACACAAGAAAATCAATTAGTGTAATAAACCACATTGATAAATTGAAGAAGAAAAATCACATGATCCTCTCGATTGATGCAGAAAAGGCATTTGACAAAATACAGCACCCTTTCTTGATAAACACACACCAAAAAATAGGAATAGAAAGAATCTTCCTCAATATGGTAAAGTGCATATAAGAAAAACCTACACCTAGCACTGTACTTAATGAATAAAGACTGAAAGCTTTCCCATTGAGATCAGGAACAAGACAAGGACACCCACTGTCACCATTATTATTCAATGTTGTGCTAGAAATTCTAGCTAGAGCAATTAGGCTAGATAAAGAAATAAAAGGCACCCAAATAGGAAAGGAAGTAGTACAACTTTCACTATTCACTGATGACATGATTCTCTATCTAGAAACCCTGAAAATTTGACAACAATGCTACTAGAATTAATAGACAAGTTCAGCAAAGTGGCAGGATACTAGATTAATATGCAAAAATTAATAGCATTTCTATATACTACTGATGTGCAAACTGAGGAGGAAATCAGGGGAAAATCCATTTTTAATAGCTACTAAAATATTGAATATTTAAGAATAAACTTATCCAAGGTCATAAGGACCTGTATTCAGAAAACTACAAAATATTGCCAAAATAAACTGAAGAAGACTTAAATAAATGGAAGGACATTCCATGTTCATGTATTGGAAGACTAAATACCATTAAGATGTCAATTCTATCCAAAATAATTTACAGATTCAACGCAAACTCAATAAAAATCCCAAAAGCCTTTTTTGCAGAAAAGGAAAAGTCATTAATCAAATTTATTTGGAAGGGTAAAGGGCCCTGAATAGCCAAAAATGTCTTGAAAAAAACACAAAAAACAACTTTGTTCTTGAAAAAGAACAAAGTTGGAGGACTCTCACTTCCTGCCTTTGGTACTGGCATAAAGACAGAATGAACAATGGAACCAAATTGATCAGTTCTGTAGATTTAGACCCTCAAATCTACAGTCAAGTGATTCTTTACAAGACTGTTAAGCCCACCCAGCTGGGCCAGAACAGTTTGTTAAATAGATGGATCTGGGAGAACTGGACAGGACAGCCCTATACAAAAGAAAAAAAAGAGGATTCCTATCTCACACCTTATACAAAAATTAACAAAAAAATGGATCAAGGACTTAAATATAAAAGTGACAACCATAAAACTTCTAAAAGAAAATGTAGGAAAATGTCTTCAAGATCTTGTGGTAGGAGGTGGTTTCTTAAACCTTACATCCAAAGCACAAGACATAACACACACAAAAATAGATACTTGGGTCCTCCTCAAAATTAAACACTTTTGCACCCAAAGGGCTTTGTCAAAAGGGTGAAAAGGCAGCCAACTCAATGGGAGAAAATATTTGGCAATCACATATTCAATAACGGTTTAATATCCATGATATATAAAGAGATCATACTACTTAACACAAAATGACAAACTACCAGATTAAAAATGGGCAAAAGACTTAAAAAGACAATCATTCAAAGAAGAAATACAAATGGTGAAGAAACACATGAAAAAAATGTTCAACATTCCTATCAATTAGGGAAATCAAATCAAAACTACAATGAGATATCATTTCACTACGTATTAGACTAGATGTTGTTAAGAATTCAGAAAACTGTAAATGTTGGAGAGAATGTGGAGAGACAGGAATACTTATTCAGTGTTGGTGGGAATGTAGAATGGTACAACCACTGTGGAGGATTGCTTGACACTTCCTAAGGAAGTTGAATATAGACTTGCCAAGTGACCTGGTATAGCAGTTTGATATTGTTTATGAATTCCAAAAATAGATATTGGACTATGTTTGTAAACTGGTCTGTTCCTCTGGGCATCTTAGATTGTATTAGATTCAGAGGTTTCAGTTTTATTTGATTAAATTAAGATTGAGGTTTGATCCATCCATGTCAGTAGGATGTTGAGTCCGCACCCCCTTGGAAAATGACATGACAGAGCAATTAGTTTGAGTTTTGGACACTGGAGCCCCAGGGAGAGAGCTAAGCCGTTAGCCTGAAGAGACTAGAGCCCTGAACAGCTGAGAAAGCCTGGAAAGAAATACGCCCTGAGGAAAGAGACAAACCTTATGCTAACCTATAGCTGAAAATGGAAGGAGCTGGGACCACGGAGCCTTAGCAGGAAGAGGAAGGCTGAATCCTGGCAGAGACCGGCAGTCATTTTGCTCCAACACGTGGTAACAGACTTTGGTGAGGGAAGTAACTTACACTTTATGGCCTTGTGACTGTAAGCCTGTACCCCAAATAAATACCCTTTATAAAAGCCAACAGAGTTCTGGTATTTTGCATCAGCACGCTTTTGGCTAACTAATACACCTGGCAATACCATTATGAGGTATGTACCCAGAAGATCTGAGAACAGTGACACAAACATCTGCACACCAATGTTCATAGCGGCATTATGTGCAATTGCCAAAACTTGGAAATAACCCAGGTGTCCATCAATTGAAGAATGGATAAACAAACTGTGGTGTAGTCTCACGATGGAATATTAGACACAGCTTTAAGAAGAAATGAAGTCATAAAGCAAATGACAACCTGGATGAACCTGGAAGACATTATGTTTAGTGAAGCAAGTCAGACACAAAAGGATAAATACTGTATGATTATGCTACTATGAACTAAATATATTGTGTAATCTCATGGAGTTAATAACTTGAATATGGGTCACCAGAAAATAGAATGAGATTAAAGAAGGGAAAGCTGAAGGCTAACTTGTATAGAATTGGTAAAAACGATGTGTGTTAATATATGGAAATAAATAGAAAAGGTGAAAGCCCAACATAATGTTTGTAACTAGCAGTACTATTATGTGGATATGAAAGTGGTTTAAAAGTCTAAGGTCATATATATTATTAAAATGAAAATGTAAAAACTGTAACGTGGAACTGTATAGCATAGTAGAACTACATGTGAAATATGAATAGGGTAAAATTGCATATGTAAAGACCATTTTTCTTTGAAGATGAAAAAATGTGTGTTAATACTACAAGATGTTAATACCAGACAAAAAACATGTTAAGTGAAAGAAACTAGACACAAAGTTCTACATATTATATGACTCCATTTATATAAAATATAAATATAAATCAATTTATAAAGATGAAATTATATTAGTGGTATATAGGACTGGGGAAGCACTATATGGAGGAGTGAGAAGAGGAGGGAATAAATGGAATTGTAAAGCAGTAGGCATATTATATTTCTCCAATGACCTGGAATATTATTAACTGTACCAAAGACACATCAAGATTTTTAAAATATATTTGGCAAGATAAATGGTGTTTTCAAATCAGGCTAGGAATGATAAAATTTTCTTGGCCTAGAAATAACCAAGGAAAATGATGGTAATAACTATGAATATAACATAGTTTCATTTTTCTTAGCAGAAAAACAAATATTAAAGATGCTATGGCTGGATATTTTTATATTGAATCTTTCCTAGAACAGTGGATATAAAGAAATGAAAAGACGGTAAGGAAACTTTTAGTTCACACCTCTCAATTTCCGTTGAGGACTTCATTGCAACCATTTAAGCCAAATATCGATATACACACATAAAATAGGGAGAAAAGTGGAGAACAAAATTTCT
Organism: Cabassous unicinctus; assembly: GCA_029593785.1. Lineage (NCBI taxonomy): Eukaryota > Metazoa > Chordata > Mammalia > Cingulata > Chlamyphoridae > Cabassous > Cabassous unicinctus. Next base: position 21,824 of record JAQZBX010033070.1, on the reverse strand, counting down.
AGTCAGATAGAATCACTCATGACTTATATTAGGTTGTGCATGGCTGGGGTGATTTGACTTGTGACAGATCTAAGCCAATTTAGATTAACAACCCTGTGGAACAGAGAAGAATTAATGGTCAATGAAATTCTAGAGGATTTAAAGAGAATTGTCTCCCTGTCATAGCTTTTCTCTTTCCCCAATTTTACAGAAAGTCACTCTTTCTTATAAATATAGATTCTTTATCTGCAAACTCTTTCATTTTATTTTCAAAAATTACATTATAACACAGCATTTTGTGCTTATTCTGTTGCATTTTACTATGAATTATCCAAAGGCATTGAATCACATCTTTCTTCATTATTTCACATGGTTTGGTACAATAGGTGTAAAATAAAAGACTGTTGAGAAACAAACAATGATGGGGTTTATCCATTGAGAATGAGGAGGTGGTGGGTATGAACAGAGAAATACATAGCATATTATTTGTCATGTATTAAGTATATTTCTGTATAAAATGGTCCTCTATCCTGAAGAAATAGGATTTTACACTTTCTTTTACCTTCTGTGATGGTTAGGTTCATGTGTCAACTTGGCCTGGTAATGGTGTCTTGATGTTTGGTCAAGCAGGCATTGCTCTGATTGCATCTATGGTAGATTACATCTACAGTCAACTGAGGAGATTGTCTTCAACAACGAGAGAAGTCTCATCCAATCACTTGAAGGCTTTAAAAGAAGTGATGATTTCAACAGTCAGAAGAGAGAATTTCCATCTTTACTTCAGACCACCAGATTCTCCCGGAGATTTCCTTGAGGATCTTCATCAGAGTTCCCAGGCTTCCCTACAGAATTTGGAATTGTATATGCCTAGTCATGTGAAACAAATCTTATAAAAATCTCATGATATTTATAGATATTTCCTGTCAATTTTGTTTCCCTAGAGAATCCTGACTACTACACCTTCTATTTAGCCTAGGACTTTCTTTCTGCAATTTAAGACAACTCCTTTCTATTTTACCTTTCTATAGCATATACTATTCTATTTAACAACAAGCATGATCATTCACTTTCCATGTGATATTTGTTCTCAATCTCTAATATTGAAAAGCCTGATAATGACATTTTAGTCAAGTTTTCACAAATTCCACACAGAGCAGAAGGGTCTGTAGATAAGCTTTGTTCAGTACACATAGAGGGATCATTTGTCTATTTGTCCCTAAAAAGAAGTCTCAAGTTGGAAGATTGGAAACAATTTAAGGGCTGTGCTACCATTAGGAAAAGAAGACAAAAACAAAGATGATGAAGAAGAAAATCTGATAACTAGCTTTGTAGAAGAGATGATTTCTCTGTGTTCCCTATGTCTGTCTCTAGAAGTTGGGTGCAAATAACCAGAACCATTCCCCATTGATTAAGTTTGGATATTGTGGTTTTAAATCATCACTTTGTAATGCTTCTATTTTCTATTTATCAGCTTTTTTTCTTTTGCAATTTGAAGTTGAGGTAAAGATGGATTTGATGTCATTTTCTCTCCGTCCACCTCACTTAAGTGTTGGCACAGTAAACAACCAGGGTACTGGAGAGAAAAGACCTAACATTTTGCAGACAAAGAGACTCAAATTGAAACCTCAGTTGTGCCACTTACTATTTGCATAATCAATAAACTCTTAGATTCTTTATTGATACAATGAAAATCTAGCTCATAAGATTGTTTTGAAAGTTAAAGGAAATATTTATGCTGGAAACCTAGAAGGTGCTCATGAATCTTAATTCTTATTCCTAAGATAAATTTCAAATTTAATCTATAAAAAGATTTCTAAAAAAAGGGAAAGTGGACCCAAATAATTGTAATTCTGAGAATAAATACATTGAAATAATAATTTAAAGAAAGATGTTTTACACTAAGAAACTGAATAACATAATAATATACAAAATTTCAAAAGAGTAGTCATCAGATAAACTGATCTAGTTTGAGGTCTCAACACTAGAAAATAATGATACAGTTTAAACCAAATGAAGAAAACATGTGTTGAAAAAAAAGAAATACATATTTTCTTTTGCAATTTGTATATTCATAATTCTATTAAATAAATCAAATAAGCAAAATCATAGTGTCAGAAACTAGAATACAGGTTACTAGGGGTTGGCATGAGTATATGGAATGAGGAGTTAATGCTTAAATTGTATGGGGTTTCTGTGTGGGATGATGGATAGTGGTGATGGTAGCACAACATTGTGAACATAATTAACTATACTGAATTTTATGTTTGAATGTAGTTAAAAGAGGAAAATTAAAGTTGTAAATATGTTACTAGAATAAAAATGAAAATGAAAATCATAGGACTATACAATATAAACAGTGATTCCTAATGTAAACCATGGACTATAGTTAACAGTACAGTTAAAATATTATTCTTGCATCAGTTGTAACCAATATACTACAGTAATTCAAGCTGATAATAAAAGGAGGTAAACAGGCACTGTGTATTTTCTACATGAACATTCTGTAAATCTATAACTTCTCTAATGAAATAAAGATTTCTATGCTCTTGGCAGAGTCAACACCTTTAGCAGTAAGCTTCAATTAAATTTGTCAAAACTAAGTTTGAATAGCTAGATGATAGCCATTGCTGCTAGCAAACCCACCAATCTTCTTGTCCTTGAGATGCTCTCAGGACAGCCAAGGGTCATATACACAAGAAAGAAATACCATACAGTGTGATGAGTCCCAGAATGAACTTGTTCATTAGGTTCTCTAGGAACACAGAAAAAAAATCTTAATTGTATTAGAAATTCAGAAATTTAGTCAAAGAAACATTGACTTTAAAATGAATCCATAAAATAAGAGTAGAAATTGCCCATTTATATGGGCATGGGGTGAAAAACATTACACTTAAATGAAAAACTAGAATTTTGAAAAATCTACGTAGAATCTTGCTGGTTCCTATTTATCTTCTTTCCTCTATTACTTGACTTCTTAATTTTGAGCTCTTAAGTTGCCTAATAAATCACCAAGCCTCTCAATTCTACCTACTAAATGTGATAAGGAGCCCTCCCTTATCCATTCCCACCAACTGCTGTCTTACTTGGAGCTCTAATAATCTCTCCTCTGTACCATTGCAACTTACTCCTAACTAATCTTTACCTTCAGTGTTGTTCTCACCTTCCAATCCATCATTCACAAAGCCGTCAGTGTGATCTCTCTAAAATGCATACCTTGCATGCTTTATACACCATAAGAGGTCTCCACAGCCTATGTTAATAATCCTTAAACCAATTCCTTTTATTTTTTAAGTCAATCTTTTGCTATTGTATTAGTTTTCTATTGCTGCTGTAACAAATCGCCACAAATATAGTGGCTTAAAACAACACAAATTTACTATCTTACAGTTCTGGAGATCAGAAATCCAAAATCAGTCTCAGTGGACTAAAGTTTTGTAAGGAATGGTTTCTTTTGGAGGCTCAGGAAAGAATCCATTTGTTTGCCTTGTTCAGCTTTGAGGGGCCTCCTGCATTCCTTGCTTCGTGGGTCCTTTCTTGCATCACCCAATCTCTTAGTTCCATTGTTACATCTCATAATACTGATTCTTATACTCCTGTATCTCCTTTATAAGGACCCTTGTGATTCCATCTTGTTTTCCCAGATAATTCAGGGTAGTCTCACCATTTCAGGATCCTTAACTTAATCATATCCTGCAAAGTCACTTGTACCATTTGAAATAACATATTCACAGATCTAAAGATTAGGGCATGGACATCATCGGGGGCCATTATTGAGTCCACTACACTACTATGAAATGTAATTAAATGCAAAATAAAATCTATCTACCCTCCCAATTTTAAAAATATATAAAATTTCCTAACTGGAATATATGAGAAAAAAACAAAATGATGTATAATAGACTAATTTATATTTTAATATGTACATGCTCTGCACAACAGCATTAGAAATATAATGAGGCAGTCATGCCATCAAAATGTGTAATTACTATGAATGTAACTTGTATAATGTACATTGACATAGACATGTTGTACTGGAAATGCAAAACAAAAGTCATTGCCATCAATGATAAAATTTTCCAAAATAGAAAACAATACTTGATAAAATTCCAAACATCTGAAATATGTATATGTTGCTGGTGGGAATGCAAAATGCAACAACCACTTTAGAAAACAGTTTGGTAATTTCTTAAGAAATTAAATATACATCCATGAAATAATTCACTCAGGCCACTCCTAGGAATTTAGCCAAAAGAAATGAAAGAAATGTCCACTGGACACATGTACATGAATGTTTCCAGCAGCTGTATCTGTAATAGCTAAAAATTGGAAACAACCCAAATGTCCATCAACAGTTGAATGGATAAAAGAAACTGTATAACCACACAACAGAATATTACTCAGCAGTAAAAGGAATGAACAATGTATATATGCATGAAAATGAATAAATCTCAAATGAATAATAATGAATAAGAGAACAAAGAAAGACTACATACTGTATGATTGCGCTTATACACAGTTATTGTAAATTACAAATGAATCTATAATGACAAAAAACAGATGAGCTCTTGCAGGTGGGAAGGTGGTGGGGAGTAAGGGTTTACAAAGGGCATGAGAAAAATTTAGAGATGATAAACATGTTCATTATATTGATTATGATGATGGCTTCATGGGTACATACACAAAGTCAACCTTATGTATTATATATATGCACTTTATTGTACATCAATCATGCCACAATAAACCTGAGAAAAGCACTTGATGTTGTTTATTGCTGGAATAGTCATCTTATTCTGTAAAATCGTTTTGATCAGAAGGAAAAAAAAAAACAATATTTGTGTATGTTCCCTTTTATCTCATCCTTAGGTTTTGTGGCAGTTTGATATTATTTATGAATTCCAAAAAGAGATATGTTTGTAAACTGGTCTGTTCCTCTGGGCGTGATACCCATGTGATTGTATTAAATTCAGAGGTTTCACTTTTACAGTTACATGATTAAATCAAGATTAGGGCTTTGATTTGACTACATCATTAGGACGACTCAGCATTGAGTCCCTGACCCCCTTGGTGGGCTATAAAACAGACTCTCAGTCAAGAACAGGGAAGTAGATACACAGAGTAGATACACAGAAAAAGATACAGCAGAGGAGAGAACTTGGTCTTGATGCTGGAGCACTGGGGAGAGATGAGCTGTTGGCATGATAGTTCACAGCTGGCGTTGTGAAGAGATCAGAGCAGCTGAGCACTGTAAGAAATGAGCACTCCAGCCTGCAGCTGAGATTGGAAGAAGCTGGGCCCCTGGAGCCTTAAGAGGAAGAGGAAGGCTGAAACCTCACAGACATCACCCGTCATTTTTGCTTCAACACGTGGCAGCAGAGTTTGGTGAGGAAATACCTTTGGGTTGGGCTCATTAGGGCCTTGTAACAATAAACTTCTACCCTAAATAAATACTCTTTATAAAAACCAGCAGACTTCTGGTACTTTGCATCAGCACCCCTTTGGCTAACTAATACAGGCCTCCACCCAGAATTGAGCAGACTGATACCTCTGATTAGGCCCTATTCTTAGCTCCTGTTAAATAAGTTAAATGTAATTATACATTTCTTTTCATTATGATAATGTGATGAATTGCATTACTTGATTTTCTTATGTTGAACCACCCTTGCATACCTCAGATAAATCCCACTTGATTATGGTTTATAATTATTTTAATGTGATGTTGAATGCAGTTTGCTACTATTTTATTGAGGATTTTGCATCTATATTCGTAACAAATACAGTCCTGTAATTTTCTTTTCTTTTGGTTTCTTTATCTCGCTTGGGTATGAGGGTGATACTGGACTCATATAATGAATTAGGGAGTCTTCTCTCCAATTTTTCTGGTGGGTTTGAGCAGTATTGTTGTTAATTCTTCTTTGACTATTGGGTAAAATTCCCCTGTAAAGCCATGTGGTCTTGGGCTTTTCATTGTTTGAAGGTTTTTTATTACTGAAATATCTTCATTAGTTATTGATTTATTGACCTCTTCTATTTTGTCTAGAGCAGGTGTTCTTAACCTTTTCTGTTCCACAGACCCCTTTGCCAGTCAGGTGAAAACAATGTACCCCTTACAAAGTCCACACTATACTGTGTATTATTTAATAAATATATCACACCCGCACCAACATGTCTCCACAAGAATAAAGCTTTTTTGAATTTCACTTCAAGCTCACTGACCCCTAGTTAAGAACCCCTGGTCTAGAGTCAGTTTGATATTTTGGATTTCTGGGAATTTGTCCACTTGATCTAGGATAAATAATTTTTGGCACACAGTTTTTTTAAATTACCCTCTTATAGTCCTTTTTATTTCAGTGGTGTTGGTAGTAATGTCCCCCTTTTCATTTGTGATTTTAGTTATTTGTGTCCTCTCTTTTTTTTCCATCAGTCTAGCCTAAAGGTTTGTCAATTTGATTTATCTTTTCAAAGAACCAAATTTGTTTTGTTGATTCTGTTTTTTTATTCTTTATTTCATTTATCTTTGCTCTAATCCTTGTTATTTCTGCCTTCTACTTGCCTTAGGTTTAGTTTGCTTTTCTTTTTCTAGTTCTTCCAGTTAGGTCTCTAATTTGAAATCTTTCTTCTGTTTTAATGTAAGCATTTAGAAATATAAATTTCCCTCTCAGCACTGCATTTGCTTCATCCCATAAGTTTTCATGAGTTTTATTTTCAACTTTATTCACCTCAAGATATTTCCTAATTTCCTTTGTGATTTCCTCTTTAACCCATTAATTGTTTAAGATACGTTGTTTTATTTGCAAAGATTTGTGAATTTTCCATTTATCTCTCTGTTACTAATTTCTAGTTTCATTCCATTGTGGTCAGAGATAATATACTGTACAACTTCAATATTTTTTAATCTACTGAGATTTGTTTGAGATCTAAGATGTAGTCTATCCTAGAGAATGATCCATGTGCACTAGAGAAGAATGTGTATTCTGTTGCTGTATAGATATGAAGTTTTCTATACATACCTGTTAGGTCTAGTTGATTTCAAATATCATTCCAGCCATTTAATTCCTTATTGATCTTATATTTATATGTTCTACCCATTATTGAAAGTGGTTTATTAAGATCTTCTACTAGTAATTTAGAACTGTTTATTTCTCCCTTCAAATCTGTAAGTATTTGCTTTACATATTTTGGTATTCTGCTGTTGGTGGCATATAATTTTAATTGTTACATCTTTTAGTTGAATTGACCCCTTTATCAGATATAATAACCATCTTTGTCCTGTATAATTGTTTTTAACTTAAGGTCTATTTTATCTGATATTAGTATAGCTACCAAGCTCTCTTTTGGTTACTACTTGCATGGCGTACTTATTTCCATCTTTTACTCTCAACCTATATGTGTCTTTGAATTTAAGCTGAATGTTTTGCAGACAGCATATAGTTGGATCATGCTTTCATATCCATTCTGCCAAACTCTGCCTTTTGAAAGGAGAATTTAAATCCTATTACATTTAAAATAATTACTGATAATCCAGGATTTTCTTCTGCCATTTTGATATTTAGTCTTTGTAAGTCTTATACCTTCTGTGGCCCTCAATTCTTCCATTAATGCCTACTTTCATATTTATTTGATTTTTTTGCTATACCAACTGGAATCCTTCTCATTTCTTTCTGGATGTATTTGTCACATATTTTCCTTTTGGTTACCATGGGATTAAAATTTATATATAGCAAGTATATTTGATTTGATTTCAACTTGACTTCCATAGCACACACAGTGTCCCTATATTCCTCCTCTCCCACACATTTTTTGTACTTTTTATGAATTATATCTTTGTACATTGTATGTCCCAAACCATAGGTTAATCATGACTTTCTATGATTTTGCATTTTAGCACCTTTATTAAATATGAAGTGGAGTTATATACAACAATAATACTGGCATTTATAATTGCACATATGGTTAGCTTTAGGAGAGGTCTTTATTTCTTTTTGCCACTTTAAACCATTGTCTAATGTTCTTTCCTTTCAGTCAGAAAAACTCCTTTTAGTATTGCTCTTAGGGTAGGTCTAGTGATAATGAACTCCCTTGGCTTTTGTTTTATGAAAATATCTTAATCTTTCCCTCATTTTTGAAAAGAAGTTTTGTAGGATATAAAATTCTTGGTTGGCACTGTTTTCTTTTGGAACTTTAAGTATTTCAAGCCTCTGCCTTCTTGCCTACATGATTTATTATGAATCAATCAGCACTTAATCTAATTGGAACTCTATTGTACATAACACATTGCTTTTCTCTTGCAGTTCTCAGAACTCTATCCTTTTCCTTTGCATTTTACACTTTGAACAATATGAGATGGAGCATATTTCTCTTTAGTTTGTCAGGTTTGGCTTTTTCTGGCATTCTTGAATGTGCATATTCACATCTTTTGCTAAGTTTGGGAAGTTTTCTGACATTTCTTTGAATAGTCCTTCTGCCCTTTCTTTCTTCTCCTGGGATTCCCATAATGTATATATCAGTATGCTTGATGTTCCACAGGCCTCTTTTATTATTCTTTTCTCCTTCTGCTCCTCAGCATGAGTTATTTTAATTGTCTTGTCTTTGAGTTTGCTTATTCTTTCTTCTGCCAGCTCCAATCTGCTGTTGAAGCCCTCCTGGGAATTTTTTTCATTTTAGTTGTGATTTTCAACTCCAGCAGTTCTATTTGGTTCCTTTTTAAAATTTCTCTTTATTGAGATTCTCATATTCTTCAATTATTGTTTTCCTGATAGCCTTTAGTTCTTTGTCTGTATTTTACTTCCTCTTCTTGAGTATAATGAAGATCAATCTTTGAAGTCTTTGTCTGGTATGTCCACAATCTGGTCTTCTTCATTGATGTTTTCTGGACTTTTATTCTCTTCCTTTGGATGGGCCATCACTTTCTATTTCTTTTTTTGTGTGTGTGTTGTAATCTTTTGTTTTACAGTGTACATTTTAATATTTTAAAATGTTAGCTCGGATTTATTCCCTGAGATGACTGTTTCTTGAGTTTCTTTTAGCTGGTGTTATGACAGATTTTTATTGTGTCAGGAGCTAACAAAACCAAGCAAACCTAAGCAAAAGACACCTTTAACAGTCTGCAAATGGGCTTCGCATTGGCTGGTGCTCTCCTTCAGAGTTCAGCCCTCCTATCAAGAAGGTCTGTCCAAAGGTGAGTGCAGAGTACAAGATCCTGTCTATCTTTTCTAGACCTGTGTCTTGTCTCAGGCTTGTGCTTTGTAGTGGCCTTAGGCATTCTCTCTTTGTAGGAATTTGAATGCCTCCTCTACTTCCCAGGAAACACATCTTCTCCCCATACTGGGTGTTCCACTACTAGAATTAAAGCAAGTAAACCTTTGCCCCAGACCACTGGCCTCAATTATTTCTTCCACTGCTTTTGTTGTCTCAAGACGCTTTTGCCTGGAGGGCAAATTCTGGGAGTTGGGGAGCATACTGGAGAGGAGTCCCCAAAGTCAGTCTTTCCCAGCTGGAACAAGGCCAGGGACATACAAAGGAGCACCAAATGGTTCCAAACCACCCTGGGGAGGGGATGAGGGAATGGCCCAAAAGAGTGCCAGGAATTTCTTTCATGGCTACTCAAAGCTACTCTTTACTGGCTGGGCACTGCCAAGCAAATGCAGCCCTTCAGCTATCCTCTGCAACTCTGAGGAAGCATAGCATCTTTAAGTCTTCTCCACAGCCTTTATCCAGATGGGTTGAAGTAATCACCACACTCCGAGCCAGGCCCCCAGCAATCCAAAGTAGCTAATCAAAAGCTGTGATCAGCAATAGGACCACTTGGAATTTGGGGAACTAGGTTTTTCTGTCTCTCTTTGGCACCAGTGAACTAGTCTAGGGGTCAGACCCCACTGCTCCCTGTTGTTAGAGTAGGGGTAGAGCATTGGTAATCTCCACTGGGAAAAAACAATTCAGTGGCATTTATAGTTATTTACTAGCCTCTCCCTCACACACTTCCCTGGATGCTGCACAATGTTTACTGAACTCCAGAGTTTCAAAATAGTTCATTTAGACAGTTCCTGCCTGTTTAATAGCTGTTCAGCTGGAGGGAATGATTCTTAGAATATACTACTCTACCATCTTTCCACATTTTTATAAGGCCTACATTTGTCTTTATAGTTTACTGAAATCAAATATTTTTATCTAATGTTTTCAAACATAAATCTTTTAAAAAACAAGCAATGATGTATATTCCATAAAAAAGAATTTTCACCCCAGGTGCTAAGCCATTTATTTGTGCCCAACCAAGCACTACTAGCCTTGTCACTGTATTAATGGTCATTTGCATCTGAAATCTAACTTCTAGAGTACAATACAACTTTCTGCTGTAAAGTGATAGATGTTTCTAAACCAGTATTTTTGTGAGATATTCTAGTGTCACTGTATGAGTTTTATTGTTTTTGAAATATTAGAAGATGCCAAGCAGATGAGCTTCAGGCATTTGGATAATATGATAAAAGTGTTTCTCCACTTGCTGCCAGATACGGAGAAGAAGCGTAGACTGCTATTACCTGAATTTTAGACCTCAGAAGTCTATAATTATCTTCTGCCATTGCAGAACATGATTTCATAAACCCAGTAGAAACTAGGCAGATAGCAAAGAGTTAGGAGTCAATGAATCACCGAAGAAACCTGGTAGTAATAGGGGAAAATACTGAATTGTTTTCTGCTTAATGGTTCCCTCATTAATGATCTGTTCTAGTTTCTGAAGTCCCAGTTACTAGAGGAAAGAGTAGATTAGATGAATGTGTCACACTGGGCATTATAAAAGTTTTTAAACCATTATTTAAGCAAAAACAAGTAAATTTAAACTCTGCTATCTAAATAGCCCTGTTGATTGTTAAATATATAACCACAGAGAACAAGCAAAATGAATTTAGAAAGCACAAGGATAAAAATAAAAACAAAGCAAAAAATGGTAAAGAACTCCATAGACCTATATTTAACTTTGTACATTCTATCCATGTTCTAGAACCATTTTTGTAGGATCATTAAATAATATTAGATTTATCTTTAAAAAAAAAAAAAGAGTAGAAATCATTTATCAAAAGAGGTTTCTAATATATTGCAAAACTTTAAACTTAGAAAGAATCTTACAATGTGAGAGGCTTTGTGACATTAACCTATAATGTCTTCTATCAGAGTGATTCTTCAAAACTCAGAACTAATTGTTTCACTACACTTCATTTTCAATAGTTGCCTACTGCCACCATGGAAATTCCAGGCACCATTGTATAGTCTAAAAAGTACTTCATGGCTTTTTACCAGCTTAACTTTTTGTCTCATCTCTTACCTCCATTGTGATGTACTCCTATACTAGAGTCTCACTAAATATATGTCATTCCCAGGATATAAGAATATGAATTTGAAAAATCTGTTTTTAGCATATTATTTTACCTCCTTTCCCAATATCCTTCTCTGCCTAAGAAAAACCTCATTAATCTTGAGCATTCAGCTCAAATGTTTCCTCCCCTGAAAAGTCTGAGGTTAAGTTCATCAATTCTTTTATTGTCATATTTTTTGGCCTATGTCTCTAATGTGGCTTTTATCACATTTTGTTGACTGCATCTTTATTTTATTATAATATACTTTTTAACTTTTTTTTAAAGATACTTAAATTACATAAATGTTACATTAAAAAAATATGGGGGATTCCCATATGCCCCAGTTCCTACCCTCCCACATTTTTCCACATTGACAACATGCTTCATTAGTGTGGTACACTTGTTACAATTGAAGAATACATTTTGGAGCATTGCCACTAAGCAGGGATTATAGTTTACATTGTATATTACACACCCTCCCACACAATTTTTTAAGTTATGACAAGATATATAATGGCCTGTATCTGTCATTGCAATGTCATTCAGGACAAGTCCCAAGTCCCAAAAAATGCCCCCTTATTATACCTATTTTTGCCGCTTTCTCCCCTCTGAACGTCCAGTGACCACTGCCTCCACATCAATGATAAAAGTTCTTCCATTACGAGAATAACAATAGTTCTATAATAGAATAACAGTAAGTCTACTCTAGTCCATTGTTCATTCCCCAATCCTGAAGATTCTGTGATGGTGATGTTCACTCTGCCTCTAATTGAGAGGGGGCTTAGATCCCATTGGGCAGATGGATGGGACTATCTTGCTTGCAGTTGCAGAATCTCCCTGTTCTTTGGGATGGTCACTGTCCATCATCATCTCCTTGTTAATTGTCCTGGGTAAGTGCAATGAACTTGAGAGTAGATGTTGCAATGCTGTTGCAATTCAGGGCCCAACTGGCTCATGGAAAGCTCAAAGATTTAAGTCTCTTGTACATATACCTATCAACTCTTGTATTAACTAAAGATTCAAATAGAAGGAGCAGACGAGCCATTTGTAGGGAAACCACAAATGAGTCCAACTCTGTCACACTGGGGAGCATAAATTCCAAAGAAGTGCCCACTGGCAAGGCGCCAAACTCTTGAGCTGTCTGCCCTGCCTATAGTGTCTGGATGTCTCCAGAGCCCTCAGGAGCCCTGCTATTTGAGGCAATATTTACTTTGGCAGTCAATGAAATCCTGCTAAGACATGCATAAGCGTAACCTCTGAAATGACCTCCCAATTCACTTTGAAGTCTCTTAGCCATATAAACTCATTTGTCTTTACCCTTTCCCCCTATTCATCAAGGTCTTTTTCCAGCCGCACTGCTGGTTGGTGCTTGATAGCAATCCTTCAGTGCCAAGGAGGCTTATTCCCAGGAGTCATGTCCCACACTGAGGGGAAAGTAATGCATTTATATGCCGAGTTTGGCTTAGAGAGAGGCCACATTTGAGCAACAAGGAGGCCCTCGGGAGGTAACTCTTAGGCACCTTATAATACTAGGCTAAGTTTCAGTTTCAAAAGTAAAGGTTCATAAGTACAGTCAGCACTATCAAGGGACCGCCAATGGTCCATCTTCCTTCACTAGTCACTACCCCTGTACCTGGGGGAGTTCTTGCTGTCCTATTAGAGAATGTGGCAGAATTCCCCAGGATGGGATTTCGATATTCTTTTGGTTATTGTGTGAATCTCCACCCACCGTGACAAGGCCCCATGGACACTTGGACACATTCATATGCCTTATAGGTATGCCCCAGGTGAACCTCCTCCCATGCATACCCCATCACTGACACCCCACACTAATGATCCTCCCCTGCTGCAGTTGTAACTCTTCTGTGATCAAAACTTCTTCAAAAATGAAGCCAACAAAATAACTAAACACAATTAATAAGAAAATGAAATCATGATAGTTTTAAAAATAACAAATAAAATACAAAAAATTTACAAAGAATTTGAAAAAATAAAAGTAATAAAATAATATAAAATAAAAAATTGGCATTGTCTTTCATCACTGTAAGATCTGTTGTCTTACATGTACAGTGACATTTTCTTCCAATTATTCCCCAGTGTCTTATTGTTTTTCATTTTGTCTTCAAAGAAGCTTGAGGTTACAGAAAACTCACTTACAGAATATAGGTGATTCCTATATACCCAACATCTTTCCCCATTTCCCCTTTCCCCTATGCCTGTCTCTTTAAATAAACTACGAGTTCCTCAGTTCTGGAACTAATTCCTAAGCTTATTTATTTCCATAGTGCTTAGCACAAAGTATTCATTTATATTTCAGTGATGAATAAAATAAAACTTCTGGAATAAATCTTTTAGACTTGCTGCATATATTTGATATATGTTTTTGATGTTATATTCGTCAATCTAGGTTAAAATTTTTGACAAATTAGCTGATAACCTTCCTTTAGTTTGGAATTTATTTGAAGATACCTTGATAATTCTCAACAAGGTAAAAAAAAATTTGGAGCTGCAAATGCATTGAAATCCCACATGCACATATTTGTATGAATGGATGGATTTGGGTTGAATTTGAGGTATGTACATGCCCAAGACTTAGTATATTTATCTCTGAAGGACGACTGTCAGGAAAAGCTTCGAAATTGCCAACAAATTGAAAAGCCCCCGGTTTTATCTTATGAGATAAAATCTGCTTTAACTACAACACAGGAATTACTATAAAGATAACATTTTATACTAACTATGAAAACATTTTACAAATGTCAAAAACACACACCAAGTTTTCAAGCAGAAGTGTTGTATAATAACCTCATTTTCAGCTCACAAAAAATCATGGTTGATATATGTGGGATTGGTCATTGGTAAAAGGCACAGCCACCTACCCGATTCCACCCATCCACAGGGGAGGTACATCCTGATTGCAAGCTGTTGTTTGACTCAAAAGGAGGAGCAAATATCAATTGAATTCAGTCTGGTAATTTTTGGTGAAACAGGTTTATAATTATATGAATATGTTACATTTTTCTTCAACTCAATATGTATTTGATTAAGCCCATCATTAAATATGGTTTATTTTTTAATGAACCTGAATGTATGAGAATTTCCTGATTTACAAGCTTAAGGATTTAATATAAATAAATAAATGCAAATTTATTTGCATATAAATTTTGAAAAAAGTAATAAAAATGTATTATTTCTTTGGCTTATCACAAAAAATTTCAGGAATCATTAAGATGGGCTTGTTTATGGGATTGCTCATTTTTAAAATCAATATCAGAAAAATAGAATTCTTTAAAATCAAATTAAATAAATCTAGGGTAATTTGCTACAGACAATCCTATTTTATAGAACAGCATTAAAAACTTGCTTGGGTTTTGTTGTGACTATATTATTAATCTTTCGTTACTAGCAAAATATTTTAAATATAGATTTGGATCTCTATGTAGGCAACTCACAGATAGTATTAGGATTATCCAGAATATTATAAATAAACAGGAATATGAGGACAAAGCAGAATAATGTTTCTATACATACAAAGAGTAAATGCTTTATATAAGATCTTTTAGCTATAAGTCTTCAGAGTTGGGTGTTATAAGAGTAATATGATGTACCTAATTGAGTGAGGTCTGTGACATAGTCACATCTTTAAATTACCTGTGCCTCAGTTTACTTTAGTACCTTTTTCATAATGTTGTAGTAAGTATTGAATTTTTAAATCACTTTGGGTAATATCAACATTTTAATTATATTAAGTCTTCCTACCCATGAATGTGGGATATCTTTCCATTTATTTAAGTCTTCTTTAATTTCTTTCACAATGATTTACAGTTTTTCATGTATAAGCCTTTTATGTCCTTGGTTAAATTTATTTTATATTTTATCCCTTTTACTTACTTTTATAAATAGAATTGCTTTCTTGATTGCCTTTCAAAGTGCTCATTTTTGCATATAGAAACACCACTGATTTTTTTGCGTTGATCCTGTACCCTGACAATTTGCTTAATTCATTTATTAGCTAATAGTATTCTTATAGAGCATTCAGGATTTTCTATATATATAGAATTATGTCATATACAAATAGGGATGGTTTTACTTCTTTCTTTCCATTTTGGATGCCTATTATTTCTTTTTCTTGACTAAACGCTCTCATTAGGATTTCTAGTACAATCTTAAGTAAAAGCAGCCATCCTTATCTTGTTACTGAACTTAGGGAGAAAGTTTTCAATCTTTCACCATTCAGTATAATTCTAACTGTGGGTTTTTCATACGTGCCCTTTATCATTTTGAGGACATTCCAGTCTACTCCTAGTTTTCTGAGTGTTTGGTTTTTTTTGTTTTTTTTTTGAAGAATGTATTTTGGATTTGGCAAATGCCTTTTTTGCATGAATTAAGTTGATAATTTTTTTCCTTCACTCTATTAATGTGGATTATTAAAGTGATTGATTTTGTTTATGTTGATCCAACGTTGCATTCTGGGGTAAATCCCACTTGGTCATAGTGAGTAATCATTTAATGTGCTGTTGGATTTGGTTTGCTAGTATTTTGTTGAGAATAAGGGATATTGGTCTGTAATTTTTGTTTCTTGTGATATCTTTATTTCAATTTGGTATTAGGGTAATGCTGGTCTCATAAAAAGAGTTAGGAAATGTTCCCTACTCTTCAGTTCTTTGGAAGAGTTAGTGTTTTAGTTTCATAAAAGCTGCTGGGAGCAATGTACCAGAACTGTGTTGGCTTTTATAATGCAAATTTATTAGGCTAAAAGCTTACAGTTTTGAGGCTGTGAAAGTGTCCAGATCAACGCATCATCTGAGATTCTGTCCAATGAAGGTTGGCTGCTGGCAATCCAGGACTCCTTCTATGTGGCAAGGCACATGGAGGCATCTGCTTGTCTAGGACTCTGCCTTCTTCTCTGGGCTTATTTTCCCCTGAGCTCAGCTGTGGGTAATCAGGCATAAGGCTCATCTCTCCCCTCTCCTCCAGGCTTTTCCTCTTTGAGCCCCTCAGGGGCCTTTTTTCAGAACCTCAGTGCTCTGCTGATTCCAACCTCCAGCCTCCGGCACCTCTCTCTCAGCCTTTCTGGTTTCTCTTAATCTGCCACCTTTTCTGTGTGTCTGCTGCGTTCAATCCTCCATTTATAAAGGACTCCAGCAAGAGGATTGTAGCTGTTTGATACTGGTTATGAATTCCAAAAATAGATATTGGATTATGTTTGTAAACTGGTTTATTCATCTGGGCATATTAGATAATATTGGATTCAGAGATTTCCCTTTCATTTGGTTAAATAATGATTGAGGTTTTGATTGGGCCACGTCAGTAGGATGCTGAGTCCCCACCCCCTTGGTAGTGGGGACTCACAGAGAAACTGCACCACAGAGGAGGGAGTTTGGGGTTTTGATCCTAGAGCCTGAGAGGTAAACACATAGAGAAGTAGATACATGAGGAAGGAGAGAAGGCTCAATTGGACACAGCAGAGGCCCTGGGAAGAGAAACAAGCTATTAGCCTGACAGTCTACAGCTGGCCTTGTGGAGAGAGCAGAGCAGCTGAGCCCTGAGAGAAATGAGCTCCTAGGAAGAGAGTAAGCCAGAAAGCCTGAACCCTTGCAGACATCAGCAGTCACCAACAGACTTTGGTGAGGGAAGTAACTTATGCTTTATGGTCTAGTAACTGTAAGTTTCTACCCCAAGTAAATACCCTTTATATAAGCCAACAGATTTCAGGTATTTTGCATCAGCACCTCTTTGGCTAACTAATACCAGAAACAAGACCCATTCTGGTCATGCCCCACTGAAGGAATCCAAAAGACACTCCCCCAAATGAATCCAATCCAATCAAAGGGTCCCAAACACACAAGAATGGATTAGCTTTAAGAACATGATCCTTTCTGGGATCCACACAAAGCTTCAAACTTTCACAGTTAGTTAATATTTCTTGTAATGTTTGCTAAAATTCACCAGTGAAGCCATCCTGTCCTAGACTTTTCTTTAGATTAATTAGATTACTGATTAAATCTCTTTACTTGTTATCATTTTGTTGAGGTATTCAATTTTTTCTTTAGTCAGTTTAGGTCATTTGTGTGTTACTAAGAATTTGGCCATTTCAACTAGGTTATCTAATTTGTTGGTGTACAGTTTTTCATAATATCCTCTTATAATCCTTTTATTATTTTCATCTAAGTTCAGTAATAATACTCCTCCCTCTTCATTTCTGATTTTAATTTTTTGTGTCCTCTCTCTTTTTTCCTTGGTCAATCTGACAAAATATTTGTTAATATTATTGATCTTTTCAAAGAACCACTTTGGTTTCATCAAATCTCTCTATTGTTTTCTATTTTTATTTGAGTTATACCTGTTCTAATCTTTGTTATTTCTTTCCTTCTGTTCACTTTGGGTTTAGTTTGCTCTTCTTTTTCTAGTTCTTCCAGTTATGAGATTAGATTACTAACTTGAGATCTTTATTTTTAACTGTATGTATTGATAGCTATAAATCTCCCCTCTCAGCACTGCTTTTGCACATCCCATAACTTTTGCTATGTTTTGTTTTCAATTCACTTTGATTGAAGTTTCTTCCTAATTTCCCTCATGATATCTTCTTTGGCCCACTGGTTATTTAAGGGTGTAATGCTTAATTTTCACATATTCATGAATTTTCCAGTTATAATTCTGTGATTTATTTCTAATTTCACTCCATTGTGATCAGAGAAGATACATGATATGATCTCAAACTTTATAAATTTATTGAGACTCATTTTATGAAATAACATATGGTCTATCCTAGAGAATGATCAACATGCACTTGAGAAAATAGTGTATTATTCTATTGTTGAATGGAAGCAACACTAGTCTCCATCAACAGATGACCTGATAAACAAAAAATGGAATATACATACAATGGAATATAATGCAGCCATAAAAAGGAATGTAGTTCTGATACATGCTACAACATGGATGGACAATGAAGAAATCATGTTGAGTGAAATATGCCAGACCCAAAAGGGCAAATATTTTATAATCTCACTTATATGAAATAATTAGAATATGCAAATTCACAGAGTCAAAAACTAGAATACAGATTCCCAGGGCCATGGGTGAGGTAGGAAATGCTTAATTGGTACAGAGTTTCTGTTTGGGGTGATGAAAACCTTTGGTAATGGATAGTGGCGATGGTAACACAACATTGTGAATGTAATTAACACCACTGAATTGTATATTTGAAAGTGTTAAGAGGGGAAATTTTAGGCTGTATATATATTACTAGAATAATTTTTTTAAAAATCCATGGAACTGTTTACCACCAACAGTGAACCCTTAGTTAAACCACAGTCTACAGTTAATAATAAAATTACAAATATGTGGTTTCATCAATTTTAATAGAAGCAGCAAATTAATGCAAAATGTTAATAAGAGGAAAAACTGTGTGTGTGCAAGGGTTATATGAGAACTCTGTACTTCCTGCATGATTTTTCTGTAAATTCACAAGAGAAAGAAAAAGGAAGAAAGAAAGGAAGGGAGGGAGGGAGGAAAGAAAGAGAAAGAAAAAAAAAGAGAGAGAGAGAGAAAGGAAGGGAGGGAGGGAGGGAAGGAGGAAGGAAGGAAGGAGAGAAGGAAGGAGGGAAGGAAGAAAAGAAAGAGAGAAAGATGGGGAGGGAGGGAGGGAGGAAGGAAGGAAGGGAAGTAGGGAGGAAGGTAGAAAATCTAAGCTTTGCAAAAACAATGATGCTCTACCCTTAATTTCTCACATTCTTCCAACTAAAAATTGACACATATTATGATTTATGTTCATCTCTATGTGTTAACATGGATATCCAAAGTCCCAAAGGAGATCTGGTGCAATATCAACCAATGGCCTTATAAAAATCATGGAAGGCTGTAATCAAAAGATTTTGTCTTTCTTTCATTTCTGCCATGAAAACAGCTGCATAATCTCTGGCAAGTTGGTAAACAATTTTGATTCTCTGTTTCTAATCAATTTTTAGATCTCTTCTGTGTTTAATAAGGATGTATATAGCTATTTATTGATTCCTTCATTCATTTACATGTTCATTAGCCTGTCTATTCAAACAATATTTATTATGTTCCTACTCTATGGTAGTCACAGGGCTAGGTACTATGATGTAGTAAAAAGAGATATTTTTCCTACGAATTAGTGTGCATCAACTGACTTCTTTATATCTTAGATTGCTCATCTTTAAAATGTAAGAAATGCCTCTTTCTTATTTTTTTTTAATGTATGCACGCCTCTTCTGGTGGGGTTCAAATGTGGTACAATTTTTAAATACAAAGTTCCCAACAAATACAATGGATACTTACTCCTTTGTTAATCTCTGGGTTAAGCTCAATTTCCATGGTATAAAGAAGTTTTTATGGTGCTGGAATTAAAGTTAACTATAATTCATGAGAACTTCCCTACTTAATAATTGAATATGCTAAAAACTCAAGGTCGGATAGACATTTTAATGCTATTTAGTCTTCCTATCCAAGAACATGGAAGAGCCTACCAATTGTTTAGGTCTTCTTTGATTTCCTTTAGCAATGTTGTGTTGATTTCTGTGTACAAGTCCTTTACATCCTTAGTTAAGTTTATTCCTATATATTTGATTCTTTTAGTTGCTATTATAAATATAATTTTTTCCTGAATTCCTCCTCAGATTCCTCATTATTAGTATACAGAAACGCTACTGATTTTTGCATGTTGATTTTACATCTTGCCACTTTAATGAACTCATTTATCAGCTCTAGAAACTTTCTTGAAGACTTTTTGGGACTTCCTAAATATAGGATCATGTAATCTATGAATAGTGAAAGTTTTACTTCTTCCTTTCTGATTTGGATGCCTTTGGTTCCTTTTACATGCCTAAGTGCTCAAGTGAGTACTTCGAATAGAAAGTTAAATAAGAGTGGTGTCAGTGGGCATCCCTGTCTTATTCCAGATCTTAGAGGGAAAACTTCCAGCCTTTCACCATTGAATATGCTGTTAGCTGTGGGTTTTTCATATTTGTCCTTTATCATGTTGAGGAAGTTTCCTTCTAATCCTAACTTTTGAAGTGTTTTTTAATCAAAAAAGGATGCTGTATTTTGTCAAATGACTTTTCTGTGTCAATAGAGATGATCATGTGATTTTTTCCCTTCGATCTATTAATGTGGTGCATTATATTGATTGATTTTTTTATATTGAACCATCCTTGCAAATCTGGGATAAAACCCACTTGATCATGGCGTATAATTTGAATGATGTGTTGTTGGATTTGATTAGCAAACATTTTGTTGAGGGTTTTTGCATCTAAGTTAATTAGAAAGATTGTTCTGTAGTTTTCTTTACTTGCAGCATCTTTTTGTGGTTTTGGTATTAGGGTGAGGTTGGTATCATAGAATTAGCTAGGTAGTATTCCCTCCTTTCCAATTTTCTGGAAGAGTTTGAGCAGGTTGGTATTATTTCTTTCTGGAATGATTGGTAGAATTCACCCGTGAAGCCATCTGGTCCTGGGCTTTTCCTGTAAAAGATATCATTAATATGTCTATCCTACCCAAATTGATTTACAGATTCAATGCAATCCCAATAAAAGAAGCTACAACAGCATTTTTTACCAAACTGGAAAAGCCAATTATCAAAATTATTTCGAAGGGTAAGGGGACCCAAATAGAAAAACATCTTGAAAAGAAAAAATGAAATTTTAGGTATCACGCTACCTCACTTTAAAGCATACTACAAAGCTACAGTGGTCAAAACTGCCTGGTATTGAGGAGTGGTTATAGCTCAGTGGTTGAGTGTCTGCATGGCATTGGCACAAGGATAGACATACTGACCAATGGAACTGAATTGAGAGTTCAGATATAGATCCACGCATATTTGGCAAACTGATATTCGACAAGGCCACCATGCCCACCCAACTGGGACAAAATAGTCTCTTCAACAAATGGGGCTTGGAGAAATGGATATCCATCTCCAAAAGAATGAAAGAGGATCACCATCTCATACTCTATATGAAAATTAACTCAAGATGGATCAAAGAATTAAACATAAGACCTGAGCCAAGACCATAAAGCTCCTAGAAGGTAATGTAGGGAAACATCTATGAGATCTGGTGATAGGAAATGGTTTCACAAACTTTACACTCAGAGTATGAGCAATGAAAGAAAAAATAGATACATGGGACCTCCTCAAAATTAAAAATTTTTATGTATCAAAGGAGTTTGTCAAAAAAGTGAAAAGGCAGCCTACTCAATGGGAGAAAATATTTGGGAGCCACCTATCTGATAAGGGCCTAATATCCAGCATATATAAAGAAATATTACATCTCAAAAATAAAAGGACAAACAACCCATTTAAAAAATGGGCAAGAGAGTTGAAAAACCCTTTTCCAAAAAGGAAACACAAACATAAAAAAAGCACACGAAAAGATGCTCAACATCACTAGCTATTAGGGAAATTCAAATCAAAACTAAAATTAGATATAATCTTTATCTATTAGACTGGCTACTATTCAAAAAAAAAAAAAAAAAAAAAAA
>JAQZBX010033069.1:0-25559 GCA_029593785.1 Cabassous unicinctus | reverse complement strand
GTATTCCTCCTCCTCTTTTTCCTTTCTTTTATTCCTTTTTCTTTCTTGTTCTTAGACAGGTGGACTAAAGAATGGGAGTGACCATACATAATACTCAGAATTCCAGTTCTCAACTAAAAGTAACAAAACATACAAGTAGACAAGGAAGTATGGCCCAGTCACAGGAGAAAAAGAATATGACAGAAAATATTCTGGAGGCAGTGAAGTCTCTGGAATTACTAATCAAATATCTTAGAACAATTCTTATAAATAGTATCAATGACTAAAGGAAAACATGGAAAAAGAAATAAAGGAAATCAGGGAACCAATATATGAACAAAATGAGAATTTCAATGACAAGATAGAAATTATAAAGAAGCAGCAAATGGAAATTCTGGAACTCAAAAGCACAATAACTGAAGTGAAAATTTCAATAGAGGGGTTAAAGAGCAGATAGGAGGAAGCCAAAGAAAGGAGCAGTGAACTCAAAGAAAAAACAATAGAAATTGTCCAGGTTGAGAGCAGGAAAAAAAAAAAGAATGGAAAAATATGAACAGAGCCTGAGGAACTCATGGGACACCATCAAGAGTACCAATATACACATCACAGGAGTCCCCAAAGGAGGAGAGAGAGATAAACAGCCAAAAAAAAAAAATCTTAAGAAATAATGTAAGGAAACTTCCCAAATTTGATAAAAGACGAATATACAAATCTGAGATGCTCAACAAGTACCAAGTAGGATGAACCCAAATAGATCTACACCAAGACATATTATAATCAAACTGTCCAATGTCAAGGACAAAAACAGAATCTTGAAAACAGGAAGAGAGAAGCAATGTGTCACATATAAGGGATCTTTAATAAGACTAACATCCAATTGCTCAACAGAAACCATGGAGGCCAGAGGGCAGTGGGGGGACATTTTTAAAGTGCTGAAAGAAAAAAACTGACACCCAAGAATAATATAACCAGTAAAACTGTCCTTCAAAACTGAGGGAGAAATTAAGACATTCTGTACAAACCAAAGCTGAAGGACTTCATTGCCACTAGACCTAACTTACAGGAAGTGCTAAAGATACTAGACAGTATCTTGTTGCTGGAAAAAGAAATAAAGATCTCCAGTCTAAGTAACAACACGGGTAAATATAAAGTCAGTATTGGGAGCAGGTGTAGCTCAGTGATTGAATACCTGCTTCCCATGTACGAAGCCCCCAGTTCAATCCCTAGTGCCTCCTTAAAAAAAAAAAAGCCAGTATTATTTCATTGTACGTTTGTAATGCTGTTTTTTACTTCTTATAAGGCTTAAAATTCAAATGCATAAAAGCAAGCATAAATCTTTGTTACTAGGCACACAATGCATTATGATGTAATTTGTGACAAGAACACCATAAAAGGGAGGGATGAATATACCACTTCCAATACTGGATAGAACATCTAAACAGAAGATCAAGGAAATAGAACACCTAAACAACACTATAAACCATCTAGATCTAACCAACATTTATAGACCACTTTACCCAGCAACAGCAGAAGGCACATTCTTCTCAAATGCTCACAGATAATTCTCTAGGATAGGCCAAATGTTAGGGCACAAGAGAAGTCTAAATAAATTTTATAATATTGAAATCATAAAAAGTAACCTCTCTGACTCCAATGAAATGAAGCTAGAAATCAGTAACAGAAGGAAAACTGGAAAATTTATACATATGTGGAAATTAAACAGCACACTCTTAAAAAATTAATGGATTAACGAAGAAATTAAGAGGGAAATTAGAAAACACTTAGAGACAAATGAAAACAAAGACACAACTTATGGGAATGAAGCAAAGGTAGTGCTCAGACAGAAATTTATAGCTATGAATGACTGTTTTAAAAAAGAATGATCTCAAATTAATAACCTAACTTTACATCTTAAGAAACTAAAAAAATAAAATCAAAGAAAACCCGAAGTTAGCAGAAGAAAGGAAATAATTAAGATTAGAGCAGAGGTAAATGAAATAGAGAATAGAAAAAAACCATTGAGAGAATAAAAACAAAAAGTTGGCTCTTTTAAAAAATCAATAAAATTGACAAAACTTTAGACTGGCAAAGGAAAAAGGGAAAAAAAATGCAGATAACTAAAATCAGAGTGGAAAATGGTGATATTGCTACTGACCTTACAGAAATATAAAGGATTATCAGAGAATATTATGAACAATTGTATGCCAAAAAACTAGATAATCATGAAAAAAAGGAAAAATTCCTAGAAATATAAATATATCAATTACCGAAATCGACCTGAGAAGAAACAGAAAATATCAATAACCTTATAAGAAGCACAGATAGTAAATCCATAATCAAAAACTTTCTAGGGGGTGGATGTGGCTCAAATGGTTGGGTGTCCGTTTCCCATATGGAGGGACCTGGGTTTGATCCCCAGAACCTCCCATTAAAATAAAGAAAAAATATAGAAGGTGCACGGGCGCCCTGTCAGGCCCCGTGAGTGGGTGAGCCCCCCGTTCCCACAAGCAGGTGAGCCCCCAGGCCCCGCCGAACCACACAGCAAGATGATGACATAACAGGAGAGAGAAGCAGGGGAGAGCCAAGATGAGACGCGCCATAAAACCAGGAACTGAGGTGGCGCATGTGGCAGAATACCTCTCTCCCACATCAGAGGTTCCCAGGATCGAATCCGATGAAGACAGGAGGAAAAGGATGAGAGGAATGGGCAGGAAACAGACACAGAGAATTGCCCAACGAATGGACACAAAAACAGCAAAAACAAGGGCGGGGGAGTGGGATTAAAATGGATAAAAAGTAAATTTTTTAAAAAGTAGCTATACTTAAAAAAAAAAAGCCTATCAGTGGGAAGTGGGTGTAGCTCAGTGGTTGAGCACCTGCTTCCTATGTACGATGTCCCAGGTTCAATCCCTGGTACCTCTTAAATATATATATATATATACTTCCACCAAATAAAAGTTCAGAACCAGATGGTTTCATTGGTGAATTAATGCTAAGCCTTCTTAAAATCTTTCAAAGAACTCAAGGGGAAGGAACACTTCCTAATTCATTCTACAAAGCCGCCATTACTCTGCTACCAAAGCCTGGTAAACACATCACAAGGAAAGAAACTTACAGACCAATTCCTTTTATGAATTTAGATGCAAAAATACTTAACAAAAGGTATGCACCATTCCATTTATATAAAATGTAAATATAAATCAATTTATAAAGATGAACTTTGATTAGTGGTTATGTAGGGCTAGGGAAGGCATGCTAAGGGGTGTGGAGTTTTTCTTTTTGGAGCAATGAAATAATTCTAAAATTTTTTGTGATGATGAATGCACAACATTGTGATTACACTAAAAGTCACTGAGTATACACTTTAGATAGATCATATGGTATGAGAATATATCTCAATAAAACTGCTAAATAAATAAATAAATAAATAATTGTGCAAGAATAGCCAGAAATAGCATCTATGTACAGCAGGGGAAACAGAGAGAGAGTGAGGGGAAAAAAAAAGATTATACACCGTGACCATGTGAGATTCATATCAAGAATGCAAGGGTGATTCAACATATGAAAATCAATCAATATAATATACTATGTAGATAGAATGAAGGAAAAAACCCCACATGATTATCTCAATAGATGTAGAAAAGGCATTTAACGAAATCTAGCACCCTTTCATCGTTAAAAAACAAAAACAAAAACAAAAAAAACTCTCAGAAAGGTTGGAATAGAAGGGATAAAGGCTATTTATGAAAAACCCATAACATCGTACTCAAAAGTGAAAGACTTAAAGCTTTCCCCTTAAGATCAGGAATGAGACAAGGATGCCTATTTTCACCACTGTTATTCAATATTGCACTAGAAGTTCTTGCCAGAACAATTTAGCAAGAAAAAGAAATAAAAGGTATCCAAATTGGAAAGGAAGAAGTAAAACGCGCTCTATTTGCAGACAGCATGATCTTACATATAGAAAATCCAAAGGAACCCACAAGAAAACTATTAGCACTAGTAAATCGAATTCAGCAAAGTGGCAGGGTACAGGATCAACACACAAAACTACTTGTGTTTCTATACTCCAGCAATTTACAAACTGAAGAGGAAATGTAAAAAAAATTCCATTTACAATAGCATCTAAAAGAATAAAATATCTAGGAATAAATTTAAGAAGACAAAAGATTTATACACTGAAAACTACAACACACTGCTGAAATAAATTAAAGAAGACCTAAGTAAATGGCAAGAAATCCCACATTCGTGGATTGGAAGAGTTAACATTGTTAATATGTCACTATTACCCAAAGCAATATACAAATTCAATGCAATCTTATTAAAATTCCAGTAGCAATTTTTGCATAAACGGAAAAACCAATCCTCAAATTTATATGGAACCAAAAGGGGTCCTGAATAGCCAAAACAATCATGAAAAAGAAGAGCAGGATTGGAGGATTCACACTTCCCGATTTCAAATTGTATTACAAAGTGACAGTAATCAAAACGGTATGGTACTTGAACAAAGATAGACAAATAGATCAGTGAAACAGAATTGAAGGTCCAGAAATAGACCCATGTTTTTGTGACCAAGTGGCTTTTGACCCAGGTGCTAAGTACAGACATTGGGGAAAGAATAGTCTCTTAAAAATATGACACTGGGAATATTGGATGCCCACATGCCAAAGAATGAAGTTAGACCCCTACCTCACACTATATACAAAAATCAACTGAAAATAGATCAAGGACCTAAATATAAGAGTTAAAACTGTAAAACTTTTAGAAGATAACATAGGGACAACTCTTCCTGACCTGGGATTAGGCAGTAGATTCTTAGATATGACACCAAAAGCATGAGCAACAAAAGAAACAATAGATATATTTGATTTCATTAAAATTAAAGTATTTTGTGACTCAAAAGAAATTATCAAGAAAGTGAAAAGACAACCTACAGAATGGGAGAAAATAGTTTAAAGCCATATAGTAAATAAGTGTTTTATATCCTGAATATATAAAGAACTTTTGCAAAGCAACAAAAAGATGAACAATCCAATTCAAAAACTGGGCAAAGGACTTAAATAGACCTTTCACCAAAGAAGATATACAAATGGCCAATAAATAAATGAAAATATGTTCAACATCATTAGCCATTAGGGAAATACAAGTTAAAACCACAATGAGATACCCCTTCCCACTCATAAGGATGGCTATTATTTTAGAAACAGAAAATAACAAGTGTTAGAGAGGATGCAGAGAAATTGGAACTCTAGCACATTGTTGGTGGTAATGTAAAATGGTGCAGCCATTGTGAAAAGCAATATGGTGTTTCCTCAAAAAGTCAAATATAGAATTACCATTTGATCTAGCAGTCCCCCTTATAGGTATATACCCAAAGAGAGTGAAAACAGATATTTGTACACTAATATTTATACAGCATTAATCACAATAGTAAAAAACTGCCAACAACTAAGTGTCCATCAACAAATGAATGGATAAACAAAATGTGGGATATGTACACAATAGAATATTATTTGGCCATAAAAATTGAAATTATAAGACATGCTGCAACATGGAAGAAAACATTATGCTTAGTGAAGTAAGCAAGACACATAAGGGCAAAAATTTTTTTATATTACTTATAAAAGATGACTAGAAATAGCAAATTACTTATAAAAGATTACTAGAAATAGCAAATAGATAGAAAGCTGATTACAGCTTACCAAGGAAGAGCACGTTGGGGAGGGGAGAAGAGGGAGTGTTTATTTGTAAAATTTTTAAAAATGTTTCAAAAAGCATGTGACAAAAATCAATACCCAATCATTAAAAATTTTCAGAAATATAAGAGTAGAAGGAAACTTCCTCAATTTGATAAAGAACATCTACGGAAATCCTAGAGCTAACATTAGACTTAATTGTGAAAGTTTGAATGTATCCCTTAAGATTAGGAATAAGACAAGAATATCTGCTCTCACCACTTTTATTTCAACATAGTGCTAGAAGTTCTAGCCAGTGTAATAAGGCACAAAAAGGAAATTAAAGATATACAGCTTGGAAAGAAAGAACTAAAACCGTCTTTATTTGCTTATGATTTATTTGCTTATGTCTAAGTGGAAATTCCCAAGTAATCTTAAAAAAATTATAAAAGTAATAAATTAGTTCAACAAGGTCTCAGTATATAAAACATGCAAAAATCAGTTGTGTTTCTACATGCTAGCAATGAACATGTGAACAGCAAAATTAAAAATGCATTACCATTTACAATCACTCAAAAAAAATGAAATAAGCATAAATCTAACAAAATATATACAGGACCTCTATGCTAAAAACTACAAAATGCCAGTGAAAGAAATCAAAGATCTTAAAAAATAAAGAGACATGCCATGTTCACGGACTGGAAGAGTCAACATAGTAAAGATGTCAATTCTCTCCAAGCTGATATACAGGTTAACCCAATTCCTATGAAAATCCCAGCAAAGGTTTTCATAGATATTGACAAGATTATTCTGCAATTTATATGGGAAGGCAAAAAACTAGAATAGCTAAAACAATAAAGTGGGAGGAATGAGTCTACCCAATTTCAAGGCTTCTTTATAACTACATAATCAAGAGTGTATGTAATTGGTAGAGATATAGACACACAAATCAATGGAAAAGAATAGAGCACTCAGAAATAAACCCACACAAATATGTCCAACTTGTTTTGACAAAGGTGCAAAAGAAATGCAAGGGAGGAAAGATAACCTTTTCAACAAATGGTGTTGGAACAAGTGGACATCCATATGCAAAAAAAATTGGACCTCAATCTAAGGCTCATACCTTTCACAAAATTTAACTCAAAATGGATCAAGAACTTAAATGTAAAACATAAAACTATAAACCTTTTAGAAAAGAACATTGGAGAAAATCTTTAGGATATAAGGCTAGGCAAAGAGTTCTCAGATTTGGCACCAAAAGCATGATCCATAAAAGGAAAATGATAAATTTTTAATTTATCAAAATTAACAATATTTGCCCTGTGACAGACCCTGTTAAGAGGATAGAAAGACAAAAACTATAGACTGGGATAAAATATTTTCAAACCATATGTCCAACAAAGAACCTGTATCTAGAATATACAAAGAACTCTTAAAACTCAGTAGGATAAAAACAATCCAATTAGAAAATGGTCAAAAAAACACAAAGAGACATTTCCCCAAATAGGATATACAAATGGCAAATACGCATATGAAAAGGTAATCAACATCATTAGCCATCAGGGTAACACAAATTAAAACCACAATGACAAGCGACTACAGGCTTCTCAGAATGACTAAAGTAAAAACTAGTGACAATGCCAAATACTGGCGAGGACGCGGAGAAACTAAATCACTCGTGTATTGCTGGTGGGAAAGTAAAATGGCACAACCACTCTGGAAAACAGAAACCAAACATGCAACTACCACACAACCCAGAAATGACATTCTTGGGCAATTATCCCAGAGAAATTAAAACTTATGTTCACACAAAAACCTTTAAATGAATGTTTATACAAGTTTTATTTGTAATAGCCCCAAACTGGAAACAGCTCAGGTGTCCTTCAATGCATGAAGGATTAAACAAACTGTGGTACGTCCACACCATGGAACACAACTCAGTAATAAAAAGGAGCAGCAACGGGGATGAACTTCCAAAGAATTGTGCTGAGTGACAAAGCCAATCCCAAAAAGTTTCATACTTTATGATTCCATTTATATAACATTCTTGAAATGACAGCATTATATAAATGGAGAACAGATTAGTGGTTGCCAGGGTGAAAGATGGGGTAGATGCAGGAAGAAAGTGGGTGTAGCTATGACAGGTAACAGGAGGGATCCTTGTGGTGATGGAAGTGTTCTGTATCTTGATTGTATCAGTGTCAATATCCTAGTTGTGATATTGCCCTATAGTTTTACAAAGTATTACCATTGGAGAAAACTTGGTAAAGAGTATATGGGAGCTCTCTGTATTATATCTTACAACTGCATGTGAACCAACAATTATCTTAAAGTCAAATTTTGTATTTAAAAAAATGATCAGGGAAGTGGATGTAGCTCAAGCTGTTGGGCGCCCGCCTACTACATGGGAGGTCCTGGGTTCAGTTCCCAGTGCCCCCTAAAAGAAGACAAGTAAGACAGCAAGCTGACGTGATGGGCTGGCATGGTGAGCTGACACAACTAGATGACGCGATGAGGAGACACAATGAGGACACAACAATCAGGTAGCAGAGGTGACTCAAGTGACTGGGCACCTCCCTCCCACATGTGAGGTCCTGGGTATGGTTCCCAGTGCCTCCTAAAAAGAAGATGAGCAGACACAGAGAGCATACAAATGAACAGACACAGAGAGCAGACAGTGAGCACAAACGGTGTGTGTGTGGTGGGAAGAATAAATAAATAAAATAAATCTTTTTTAAAAAATGATCAAAGAAAATTAGCACTGCTTTGCACAAGCCCTTCATAGACCTCACTCTGGGTGACAGGGCACAGGTGAAAATATACACAGAATCACAATAGGGTTAAACATGGATGACAGGTCCCTAAGGCATTCTATGATCCTTGGGGCTCCTTAATGCCAGGGAGGACAGGCATATCCCCTGACTCTTTGAGTCTTGTCCATACAGGGACCTGAAATTAAGGGGACTGTAGGACAAAGCTAGAGGGCAAGTCTCAGGTTTTTATGTTGAAGAAAGAAAAAAGAGTTGAGGGATAGATGTGAGTGTGAGAAAGGGCAAGCTCAACTCAGGAACCATGTCCTCCAGGAATCCTCCTCACAATTGTCTGAGGTAGGAATCCCCTCTCCTCTGCTCCATTGACCTCCGTTATCATACACTATGATCGAGAACTTACTTGCCTGTCTCCCCCACTAGACTAGACATTCCTTGAGCACTAGGATTGCCTCTTAGTTTGCTTTTGCATATCTTATATGTTTCATTATTTTCTTAAAATAAAAAAACATTTATTTTCCAGTTTTTAGATATAGGGCCAAGACCTTTCTTTGTGTGTGGTATGGTGCTTGGCATTCTCCTGTCATCTTTCTTGCATGAACTACACCCTGAACACACTGACTGCCATTTTCAATTTTGATTTATTTAAAAACAAGCATTGCAAACATAGAAGTATTGGGGAAGCAATCTGAGTGCAGAGTCCTAGATTTTTAAAAATTTTTTCCACTTCTTTTCCAGTTGTCTCACCAATACATAATTTGATAAATTTCTTTAGCAATGTGCTGTTATGGCATCTTTCCAAGCAGTGACATTAGTTTTGGACATTTTATTGGTTTATGTAACATTTAGTTAAATTATATAATAAGAATAATATTCACAATTGGCATAAATAGGCTGAGTTAAAAACAAATGATTCTTGGTATGCATGCAGTTCAACCAAATGGGGGGAACACAGTGCATGGCGTCCTAACCGTGAACGTTGACAAGCCATGGGCATGAGTCCTTGTGAGAGGGGTTCCCAAGGAGAAGGTTGGGGGTTCTTAGAGAAGGAGGTGAGACCCACTGTGGGTTATGGAGGAAACCTGCACCTGGTGCTGGGACCTGTCAGTCCCATCTCCTATTTCTGCTCCAGAATTCTGACAACCAGCACCCTTGGCCTCCTTTTAGTTCAATTGCACTTTCTTTTATTTCAACTGAATCTGGCTGAAAATTTTAAACCTTGATTACAAAATGAAGGGAAAACAACAATGCTGCATTTTCAGTGCCTGGACTCATGATCCCAACATACTAGCAGCTGGGTCACACAGCGTGGCTGCCAAGGCTTATAGGCTAAACCTTCCCATTTCAATTGCTCCCTTTTGGGTGGATAAAGCATGGGAGATTCAGGCTGGCACCACGGCCTGGCCTAGGGGCATCGGTTCTTCCCCATACCTCCTTCTTAGCTGCCCTTTCCGAGTATCTGTCCTCTGACCAGTTGCATATCTCTCTACCTCCAAGCCGCTGAACCCCCAGGGTCCTGGTCTCCTGATGAGGAATAATATTTACGTCCTGGCTCATCTTGTGTTGGATTTGCCATCCCCATTTCTCATGCTACTTTGAAATTGACTGGTTACTATCTGTCTCCCTACTCTGGACTCTGAGCCCTGTGAGAATCTATGTCTTATTCACTGGTGTGTCCCCAGCACCTAACAGTGTTTGTCATGTAGTAGGTGTTCAATAAATGCTGTTTATTTAACAGCATTGCTCAATCAATGATGGAGCCTCTTCTAGTTTGAAAATCAGGTTTCATTTGCTATATAAAGTTGCCTCTGTTTCCCAGCTCATTTGTGGAGAAGCATGGTTCTCACGTGCTGACCACCTCAGGTCACCCAGCCACCGACCTCCTCGGCTATCTCGAGGGACTCATTCCTCAGGAATTCCCAGAAAACTTCTGGCTTCCAATTTCTATAGACTTTCCAATATCGAAAATACTCCATATAGACAATGTATTAGTCAGGGTAGGGTGGGTTATGCAGCTGTAACACCCCCCAAATCTCAGTGGTTTAGGCAAAAAAGGTTTATTTCTCACTCACAAACTGTGTACATCATGTTTGGGCTGGGGGACCCTGCTTTACATTGTCATCTCTCAGGGACCCAGGCATGACTCTGAGATATCCTGTCATAAAATAAATAAATAAATAAATAAAAAATCCTGTCTCCATTGGTGTGACTTTCTGGTTCCCAAAGTGTTTGATCTTAGAATGCTTTTCTCATGTAATACCTATTATCCATCTTATAGGCCTCGTGCTCAGAAATGTCAGTCTAAAGGTGATTGTAGCAAAACAAGCCTTGGTTGCAAATCTAATAGGTGATAGAATATGAGTAAAATGTCTCTGCCCACATTTATTCATTTGTTTAAATGTAACCAACAAATATCTGTTGAGCCCTTACTCTGTGCCAAGCACTCTGCTAGGTGCTAGGGACACAGGACTTGCTGAAACATGTATGGTCCTAGCTCTCATCAAGCTTTCATTCCAATGGGGGAGACACATATGAAACCACAAACAGCCACTACCACTGTGCACACAAAGTAAATAAATTCCAAAGTGCAATGGGAGGAAACACAGGGTATGTTAAAGGGACGTTTAATAGGATGATCTAACCTGGTCATATAAAGCCTCTCTGACAAAATTGACCTGCCACCTGCTGGATAAGCAGTTAGGCAAAGGGGTGGTGGTGGTGGAGAGCAGGTTTGGGGGTAGAAGTGGGAAATGTTCCAAGAAGAAAAAAAACAAAACAAAACAGCATGCACAAAGGTTCTGAGGTAGGAACGGGGGGGGGGGGCACTGTGGTTAGAACACAATGAGGAAGGACGGAATGCACAAAGGGCCATAGCATGCAGGCCTTGCAGGTCAAGTTGGCATTTTGAATTTTATCCTAAGAACAGTGGGGGCTAAGGAAGAGACTCCTAGTCTAACAAGGAAAATGCAGACACATGCAACTAATTAATAATATGGATTTTTAGAATAAGATCATTTGTTGGCGCAGCACTTTATGCTTTATAAAATACCTTCACATTATTATCTTATGTCTTCCTTGCAGCAGCCTCTGAGATATATTGTCCCAGTTTTGTTATAGATGGGAAATCTGAGGCTCAGAGAGGCAACTTACCATAAGGCACACAGTGAGCTATCCCTGGAGCAGGCGTCCACACCCAGACCATGTGGTTTCTTGGGCCAGCCAGAAATCTCTGGCTCTGCAGGAGTAGGTTCTGGAGTCTGTGTCCTCACTGGAAGGGAGGCTGCTTCATTAAAAAGGCTATATGGAATAGTGCTTCAGTGCTCAGGCCAATCATCTGTTAACCTGTGACCTCTAGCAAGGTATTCAACTTCTCTGACCCTCAATATTCAATCTCCTTATTTGTAAAATGGGGATAACCACACTAAGTTTATAGGGTTGCTGAAAAGATTAAATGAGATAATGTATGTGAAAGTGTCTGACAACACATAGTAGGAGCTCAACAAATGACAGTTTAATTGATTTTTAGAGACAATTGGCTCTTTCATTTTGGAACCACAGAATACCCTGAATGTGGAAGTTAAGTGAAGCTCAAATCTCTTCATACCAGGGTTCATTGTATATGAAATGGTTGAGTCTCTGTGGTTTTTTCAGACATTTCAAGATGGTACAGAGAAGGAACAGATGTTGGGGCCCTTCTCAATTACTAAGCTGATGTGCAAAATGCAGTCTTTACAGCTGACACTTCTACCTTCTAGACTATGTAGGGGAGTTCTGCAGATGGTAATTTCCCCGGGAGCTAAGTGCAGGGGAGTAATTTCCCAGGTGTCCTCCCAGGTGGATATTATATAGCTGCCTTGAAAGTCACGTTCAAGAAGCTGTCAAGGGGTCAAGACGTTGGGGAAGAAGCAGTTAAGGGTCTCAAAGGTCTGCTGAGCATCAGCTGAAAGACTTGTCCAGGGAGCTGGGGAAGAGGTATCAGGGTTAAGTATGGGGGCCTGGAACACAGGGAGACCTGTGAATCACAAGTTGGCCACTCGTGGGGCTTCCAATCCAGGGCAGTGTGAACCTTTGTGGAGCCCTCTATCTGCCTTAGGATATGATTTCATATGGAAAAGACAGACCTTGAGTTTTCCTGGCTTTGCAAGTAATCTTTGTTCTTGAAGGTGGGCCTGCTAGAAATGGGTGGTAGGTGGAATAGGGTCTCAGGGGAAAGTGGACTATTATCTAGTCAGTGACTCACAAACATTTCTACCCTGACTCAACCTGAAGTACATTTTACATGGTGATCCAGGACACAGACACACACATATACATAGAGAGAGAGACCTGAAACAAAAGATTCATTAAGCAATACCTACTACTTACATATGGGATGCACTCTGGTATTTTATTTTCTATTTTATTCTATTTCATTAAATTGATTTCATGACCTGACAATGGATTGCAAGCTGCACTTTGAGAAACATTGGTCTAATAGATGATGACTTGTCCTTGAAGGTGATTGAGGGAGATGTTCATGAATAATGAAATTCAAATGAGCAATACCAAAGGTTGAAAGCCTGACTATAGACTTTAAATACTCATAGCATATCCAAAATCTAGTTTTCTGTCACCCCCGAATATTGAAGTTCATGATAGTGAAAAACAACAAGAAGAAGAACAACAACAACATTTTACATGATAAATTAAAAAATATAAAAAATATTTTAATTGAAAAATATATAACCAAGTTCTAAAGCAATAAAGAGAAGTCCCTAAGTGCCAAGACTAACCAAAGCCAAAGTGAACAGGGGGAGCTTATAGAGGCTTTAGAACCAATATGTCAAATGAGTAGGGCTTAACAGTAGTAAGGACAGAAGAGTGGGCCCCAGGTATGCGCATGCTGGGGAGCTAGAACTGAGCTCCCTTCAATGAGGGACGAGGAAGTACTACCTATGCATGCAACAGGAATCAGAAAACTCTACCCACTGATGGGGACTCAGTAAAAAATTTTTCATCTTTCTGTGGGTAAAAGTGGGAAAGGAATCATCAGTGAGAAGTCAGAACCCCACACCTGTGCCAAACATGGGTGTGGTGTACAAATTTGCACTATGTACAAGGTGTGAGAACCTCAATTCAACAAAATAATAAAGAAACTGATCTAGAAATGATGAAACCCATAGGATGCCAGTAGAGGCAAAACTGCTTGATATCCCAAGGACATGAACGTCTCCCACAGAAACCAAGTTCCGCTGGAGGTGAGCCCACAATAAAAAATTACAAACTATAAGAAGAAATGAACCACTTCAAGAAAAAGAGAAAGAATAATACAATGGAAAATACAAATAACTGTATACAAAATAAAACAATATGGAAAATAAAACCCAAAAGGCAAGAAAAAGTCACGGTGGAAAAATAAGCAGTGTCAAAATAGAATCAAATAGACTTCTTAGAAATAAATAATATTTAAGTAAAAACAACCCAGTGGAGGAGTTGACAACACTGTTGAAGAGAGAATTAGTGAATTGGAAGACATATTGGAAATTACCCAAAAGGCAGCTCACAGTGTTAAAGTCATAGAAAGTATGAAGAGAAGTTAGGAGACATGAGGGGTAAAATGAGAAGGTCCAATAGAGACTTAGGAATTCCAGGAGAATGTTCTATGTAGAACATAGATGAAAGGGGGAGAATCAATGTTTGAAGACACAATAGTAAAGAATTTTCCAGTATTGTATGCAGAAATGAATTCTCAGTAAGAAGAAACAAAATTAATTCTTGAGCAGAATAAATAAAAATAAGCTTACACCTAGACACATTACAGTGAACCCTTTAGTCAGATAGCTATCATTCAACAGAATGGGTGAAATAAAGACAATTTCAGATACATATGAAAGAGGGTTTACTATTTACAGATCCTTGCTAGAAGAATTTCTAAAAGATGTGCTTCAGTGAAAAGGAACATGAACCCAGAAGGAAGAATTGGGTTATTAGAAGCAGTAGTGAGGGAAGCAGCTGTGGCTCAATTGGATGGGCGACCATTTACCATATGGGAGGCCCTGGGTTCGATTCCTGGGGCTTCCTGGTGGAGGCAAGCTGGCCTGCATGGTGCAGCGAGCTTGTGCGGCAAGATGACACAACAGAAGGAGACAAGCAGACACAAAAGCAAATGGACACAGCGAGCACAAGCAGCAAGGGGGAATAAATAAATAAATAAATCTTTTTTAAAAAAAAAGCAATAGTGAACAAAGAAATGGTAAATATATAGGTAATAAGCATTAACCATTAAATAATGCTAATGAATAATAACAATAAGTATTTTGACAGGATATAAAATATGGTGGAACTAAAATACTAATCAATAAATAACATAAAAGATGGAAGGGGCTGGTTTGCATTCTAAGATCCTTCTATTGTTTAGGAGGATAGAAATGTAGATTAACTTTAGTCTTTGTTAAATAAAATATGCATGTTTAAAAAAGTTAAAGGTAACTCTTATTTCCCTAGAAATAGAATATATAACTTCCAACCCAGCAAGAAATAGAATAAAAAATAGAGAAACTAAAGAAAACTTTGCCAATGCTATAGAAGGCATTAAAGAGAGAAAAAGAGAGCAAAGAAAAATTATGGTAAATAGGAAAAACAAAATAAGATGGTAGAAATAAGTCTAAATGGAGGAGTAATCACAATAAATGTAGACATATCAAACTTGCCCATTAATAGAGACTATCAAATCAGATTTTTAAAAAATCCAGATATAGGCCATTCACAAAAGACATGCCTAAATGAAAATGAAGATATGTAATAAGATTTGCTAGGCAACTATTAACCAAAAGGAAGCTGTGCTAGCAATATTGATATCAGATGAGAATTTAAGAGCATAAACTTAATAGGGATAAAGAGTAACATTACTTATTGAAAAAGGAACAATCGAAAAAAGGAGATTTACTAGTGAGCAGGCTGGGGTGGGCCTGCCTCAGCAGCTCGAGCCCAGCCTGGGCAGGTCCCTGTTGTGGCTGGGCTGCTGAGGACCAGCTTCCTGCTCGGACTGTATTTGCATTGGCTTGTACCTGCCTGGGCTAGGGAGTGTGCAGGGCAGGGTAGGCCCAGTCCATCTTATGAACACAAAAACAGGGCACTGCTGCGAGGAAACATGCTATTCTTCTTGGAAGCAACTTGTGATTGTTGCAGAGGTTATGTACATCCTTACTGTAAATTTTCAGTATTTGAATTTTACAAAGTAGGGGTAACCAGAATTCCCCAATAGTGGGCAGAGGTAACAACTTGGGCTGGGAAAGAACAGAATCCTGCATGGAGCTCAAAAATATCAAATGTGCTACCCTTGGTGTTACTCTCAAACTCACTTCTGTGAGTGGGAGAGACCCAAGGGTCTCTGGGATTTAAGATCAAAGGGAGTGTTTTGTATATATCCTTTAATAGGTCAGGTGACTGAAAAAAAGGTGGCAGGAAGTTGGGTGAGGCTCATCATTTGGAGACTCTGAGTCCCTTCACCACTTCTGAAGCTGGTTCAGAGTTTGGGGTTCCAGACTTAACTTGACCAGACTCCACAGACACTCAGAGCTCCACCTTCTGGACACACCTCCCCCCTTGCTTATTATTGTTCCTCCAGACCTATGACAGTGGGATTGGTCCATGGGACTTGGCAATGTGGCCTATTGGCTCTATCCTTCAACTCTGGCCAGCACATCCTAGGGCCAAGGCCTTGCCCTTTATCATAGGGCTTTTCTTCTCAAGAGTTTTTGTCTGCCTGTACCTTGGAGAGTTTGCCTGCTTTATTTCTGTGATAACTTCTTTTTATTTTTTTGAGAACTTCTCTCCCAACCCATAGAGGTGGGATCATATCAACTACATTTGACTACAGTTGATTGAAGATACCTCATGCAAAGTGGACCGATATGATTCCCTCTCCTGGGAGTTGGGAATTTGAACTTATGGGGCCAGAGACGGGAATGCTTACAAACAGAGTCACATTAATGGTCACATAAAAGAGAAGGCTGATGGGCTTCAGATGCTGGGGACCTAGAGCTGCTTCGACTTCTGCCTACATACATGAAATACTCTTCGATGTTCTCAATAAACATCCCTTCATGCTTAAGCTAATTCAGGGTACTTTCTGCCATTTGAAACCTTATTAACATGATTTAATTAAAGAGGAATTTCCTCCTCAGTAGGAAGGGTACTCTCCTAGTGATTCACACCATTGCCACTTCAGAAGCTCTGGTTCGTTGTGGCCTAACGACTCCCACACAGTGGCAGGTCAGCCCACCCCAGAGCAGGCACTGAGTCTGCCTGTCATCCGTTCAGTAGGACTGTCTTGTCTCAGGCTGGAAGTGGTAGCTGGAAGGCCCTGACCCGGGTTTGCCTGGCCCAGAAGGCAGCCTGGACTTCCACTGGATTGATGGCAGTAGGTGCACAAAAATGTCCCGTCCAACACCATTGGGCCAGGCCTGGCCCTGTGGGGAGGTGTCCCTGGGCATGGTGTCCTACATATACCTAGGCTACTAGATGGTGGAGCAGTTCTCTGGGCATTGTATCCCCAGAGACCATAGTCATACCTGGTCCTAACCTGCACAGCCTTCCTATCCTTATCAAGACATCCTATATAGGAACAGCATCCCTTATTAAAAATAAATACCACTGTAAAAGAGTGCCAAATAATGAAGGTGGAAGAAACTGTAGAATTAGAAAAATCACCCATTTTGCAAACCACCATAGTCATAATTGATTCAAGCAAGAATCATCAATGGATGCCATAACCAGTGGATAAAGATTCTTAGACAAAAGGATATACACACAGTCTCAAAGTTTCCCACCACAGATAATGTATTCATCATAAAGGGGAAAAGTTATCTTTACAATGGAGAAATCTGGATGATGCCACCTTAAAAGTTATCAAACTTATCATCACCAATGATGGGAGAATCTAAAATCATGTGCCTCCTGATGCAATCCACCAAGGCCACATTGTCTACATGGTATTCCTACCCAAAATGTTCAGCCTAAATTTAATCATGAGGAAGCAGTCAGACAAGTCCAAATTGAGGGACATTCTGCCTGGGATTTTAAAAAATACCGTATTCATGAAAGACAAAAAAGTTGGGGTGACTATTCCAGAATAAAGGAGATTAAAGTGATAAAACAATTAAATGCAATGCCAGATCTTGGATTGGGGGGGCACCTGTAAAGGATATTGTTGGAACAGTTGCGGCGGGCTGAATGTGGACTCTGTTAGACAAATGTTAAATTTCTGCAAGTGATCATTGCTCTGTGCTGAATAGATGAATGTCCTTATTCTTAAAAGATAAATGCTAAAGTATTTATGTCAGCAACTAACATGCAAATGTGGGAAATAGTTACAAATTGGTGAATCTGTGTGAGGTCATATGGGGTGCTCATTGCAACAATGAACTTTTCTGTAGGTGTTTAATTTTTTTCTAAATAAAAAATTGACGAAAAAAATAAATTCAATACAATACCCCCTAATGAAATAATGGAGCTAGTCAATGACAGTAAATGTTAAAACTGTTAGGTGAAAAGCTGATAGAGGGGAAAAAGCTGATGGAGAACTTTATGATGGATAGATCGGGTTGAGAGCAACTGAACTCACTGATCAATCTAATATTATACAAGGAAAGACAACTAGAAATTATGTGGTCCTGATGTGATCCAATGTGAAGAACAAAAATGCCATGTACAAAGAATTCTTGTCAAAAATCAAACCTGAAGCCAAGCAACGCTAGAATCTACCAATTTAAAGGGACAGAGAAACATGTTAAATGACACCACAGGGGTAGAGTCAGCAAAATCCAGAATGAGGGACATTCCATGGGACAAATGGCCCACAGTTTCTTCAATAAATAAATTGCAAGGAAAAAAAAACCAGAAAAGCATAACCTACAGAATAAAAGAAACGTAAGAGCCATTCAACCACCTACAATGCACGGACCTGGCTTAGAACCTGATTCAGGAAAATTCAAACACCGAATTGGTATTTGATGAAAGTAAGGAATTATAGTTAATTTTTTATTTAGGTGAGAGGTAATGGTATGTTAAGAGTTCTTAGCTTTTAGAAAAACATTGAAATATTTACGGGTGAATTGATTTGATGTCTGTGATTAGCTTCAAAATAATCCTGGAGGAGGGAGTGGGGGGAATAGAGGAAATAAGATTGGCTGTAGGTTGATAATTGTTGAAGCTGGTGAGAGATACATGGGTTTTTTAAATTATATTTGAAATTCTTCACAATAAACCCAAGCCACCCCAAAATGTACCTAATATATTCTGAGGGAGGCTCTTCAGTGTTGGAAAGATGCTGGCCCTCCCAGGTGAGGCACATGTGGGGACAGAGAACTTCAAGGGGAAGGGAAACACAGAGGCCATCGGGGGGCCAAAATGTCTTTCAAGTGGAGCACTGCTTACTCTGGGAGGACTCCGTCTTGTGTTTTTTAAACCACTCCCTGTTGGGTGGGAGAAGCAAAATATTATATCTGGGCAGCTCCCTGCCCCAACCTCAGTAAAGCAATGGGATTTGCAAAGGCTAGTGGGTGGGACCCAGGCCACAGAGGCGGTCAAATTAGACGTGCTTTTTTGTGAGGCTTTTTCAGGCTGAGGTCAGAGATCAGAAGACAAGAATGGGGCTGGAGGGACGGGTACTTCACCACGGTGGGTGTGCTGTGCTGAAGCAGCCTGCTCCCCTGGTCTCAGGGCCTGAGTCCTTGGTCCTTTGGGATGGAGGCAGAGGTCCTGACCCACCTCTCTCCAATCTCCTCATACAGCCCCACCCCCAGGCCCACCTTCTTCCCGTCCCATTCTTCTCTCCTGTCCATCTTGGTCTCCGGGCATTTTTATACCGTCCTTCCTCAAGCCCCCTCCTCCTTCCCATCCTCCATCCCCTGTCCTCCACCCTACCAGGCACCCCAGATCAGGGTCCAAGAGAAGGACAGCTTTTATGTGGCTTGTAAAATTCTATTATATCTGTATTCAAAACCTAGCAGCTGAGAAACACTGGTAATAAGCGTGTTATTTAGCGTGTAAATACACTTCCACTCCAGGGCCTCCCAGGGCGGGGCCAGATTCTCAGCCTGGGTGTCTCCCCTGCACATAAGCCCCTTCCCGCCTGGTCTCCACCCCGGGACTCGGACCTTGTGCCCGAGGCCCGGGGCTCCTCCAGTCTTCAACCACCAGGGTCCTGCAAAACCCACACTCTTGGAGAAAGAGGGCGGGGGAGAGGGCCGAAGAAAAAAAACATTAGGAAAAAAACTCCCACCCAGAGAGCATTCTTTCTGCAGCACTCAGGAAAAAGGATGTCTCACAGGGGACTGGAAGGCGAAATTTTTTCACATCCAAATGGATTGCAATTTCCCTCCATTTAGCACCTGAAGGTAATTAGCTCGAAGAGACTGCCGAGTGCGAAACACGTTCACGGAACATTAACTCTCACACATTCTCCAGTTGCAGGGAATTAATAGGAAAGATTAAAGTTTAAAGAGAGCAAAATGCCATTACCTCGCCAGCCACCTCTCTCCGCGGCAGCATCTAGCCCCCGAGAACCTTCGGCCACCGCTTCGGCCCCAGGTTCAGGTCTCAGCCTCCAGGCTGGCTGGCGGGAGCGCCTGGGTGTGCCCCATCAGCGGGGCTAGCGTGTGCCCCTGAGCACCCGTGTGCACAAAAGAGGGCAGCTCTGACCCTTCCCATGGCCAGGGCAGCCGACCGCCTCCCCCCGCCTTGACGCAGGGACAGGTGAAGTCCCTTACAGGCTGACACCTGGCATTGGTGTGCATTGAGGGC
The DNA here is from genome assembly GCA_029593785.1 of Cabassous unicinctus. NCBI lineage: Eukaryota > Metazoa > Chordata > Mammalia > Cingulata > Chlamyphoridae > Cabassous > Cabassous unicinctus. The sequence continues at coordinate 5,353 of JAQZBX010033069.1, read as the reverse complement.
GCGGGTGGGGGTGGGGTGGGTGCTAGGAAAGGTCATTGGCGTGGATGTGCCCGGTGATTTGGGGGGAGAGGATACAATCCGCCAGCTTGGCCAGCGACAGAGGTGGAGGGTGTGACTCCCACCTGGCTCTGTAGAGACACGGGCCGAGGTGATGGAGGGGGCTGCATCCTTGCCTCCACTCTGGGGAGACAGGCAGGGCCCACAAACACATGTGCACACACACGGTTTCCCACAGTCACACACAGGGGTCCTTTGTCAGTTTGCTTTTTTCAAAGTTTATGTAGCCTTCAAATTCTAAAGGTTTCTGTGTTGCTTCAGTATTTTAGAAAAAGATGGGGAACAGAGAGGGAGATTGAGAGAGCGAGAGAGTGAGGGAGAGGGAGAGAGAGAGAGAGGGGCAGAGGCAGGCAGGAGAGAGAGAGAGCGAGATGAAATTGAGACATGGAAGAATTTATTGCCCAGAAAATTCCATTCTGCTATCTGATTCAAAAAGTCCAGTCCCCCCAGCTTCGGAAAATCTATTTTCCACATTTTAATACCCTGCAGAACAGTCCTCATAACTCATCCGAGTGTGTTAAGCACAGTTTTATTAGATCTGAAACAAATTTTGGTGGGGAGATACTATAGGTCATTAACCATGGAGTAATTTTATCCTTGTTTCCCTAATGATGCCATAATGGCGAGCGAATTTCTTAACTAAAGACCAAAGAACATTTTGAAGGTCAGTTTCATCTGTGAGCTCCTTCAAGCGCTTCTCAGAGAAGATTGGAAAACTCGCCGATTTTTTGAAGAGTCATTAATAATGTGAAAGCTGAAAGCACCCTCCATTTGCGTTCCTGCTTTTTACCTTTTAATTTTATATCGTCCCTGCTCAGAGCCCCGCTCCCACTCCTTCACCCCCCTCTGGACCTCCCGCCCGCCTCCCCGCCCCACGCAGGGAACAAGGCTACCCGGTGCCAGGTTCCAGGCTGGCTGCAAGGGGCAAATGGGGGCTGCGGCAAGGGAGACAGAAGAGCTGGTGAGGCCAGAGACCCCTCAGGCCAGGGCATGCTGTTGAGACGGGGGCCTTGGCTCCATTTCCAGAGTGTGTGCACCAGGCGAGGGTCTTGTTATCGGTATGGTGTACGTGGGTGTGTGCGCACCTGAGCACACATGTGCAAACTTGTGCTGTAGGGGACCAAGGTCTCTAGATTTGCATGCTAGCTGTGCACATCCATGTTGGGGACCAGTGGTGCCTCAGTAGTCCCTATGGGAAACAGGCTGAGAAAGGGGACCAAAAAGTAACATGGGTCCATGGCCTGGGCATTAGGTCAGTTGGGGGGACACGTAGTCTGTTGGCAGGGCAGGGGTCTCCCAACAGAGACAGAAACCACATGGAGTGCTTGAGACCACTCATAGTATGTTGTGAACCCTGATTGTGTGTGTGTGTGTGTGTGTGTGTCTGTCTGTCTGTCCTGGGGGTAGTGAGATTATCAAGGCAAGAGCCCAAGTTCCCTCCCCACTAGGAAATATCTCGGCATGAGAGACAGTGACCATTATCTGGACCCAACTCTCCGTCCCCGATCCGCTCGCCCCTTTGCTCCCCAAACCTGGAGGTCCTCATTCACCCACTTCACTCAAGTCCTGATCCCCAAGCCCTGGCTCCTGGAACCCCCGAGTTTTACCCCTTACCCGTCCCACCCCTCCCACTCCTTCATCCATCTGCTGGCCATCACTGCAGGGTGCCCGGCCAGGAGCCGCCATGGGGCAGCCCTGCGTGTGTGCGGGTTTGGGGAGGAGGGGCCGGTGTGGTGACACTCCGTGCTCCCAGATGTGGTGGCAGCGATAATTCCAATTTTATGCCTTTGTTATGGCTTTAATCACTTTCTTTATGCGTTTTGTTCCAGCGATCAGGGAGAGACACCTGATAGGCAAAGAGGATACCAGGGGAACCATTTTTATTTGGAATGTGGTGAGAAGTCTAATTAGAATCTGAATTCTGCTGAGCCTTGAAATGGCCAGCACTTTATCCTGATCGCCTTAGATATTGTTTCGAGTCAATCATCTGTCATGGTGCGGCAGGAGCGGCTCCCCCTTCACACCACACTCCCTTCTGCTGCAGGCCCGGCCAGGGGCACGCTGGGGCTGGGGGGAGGCTCGGGGGTCCCTGCCCAGGTAGGGGTGCAAGCCTCTTCCTGGGGGGGGGGTGTTGTTTGGCTGACCTTCCCCAGGCAATGTCTATCTTTGCTTGGATGCTGAGTTTGGGCTCATGGTGGTAGGGGGTGGGGGACTTCAGGAAGAGGGTACCGAGGGGCCTGAATTAGAATCAGGAAAAATGGGGTGGGGCCAAGCTTGTCTGAGGCACCCCCTAATTGCCCTCAGCACACTGACCATCCCACCACCTCTCTGTGAATGGCCCACAGATTCTCTTTCATCTCCTCTCTGTCCCCCGAACACATTGTCTTTCTCCCGGCTCTTCACTGTACCCCAAAACTTACCTCTTGCATTCCCAGACCCTCACTGACCCAGCATTTACCACACTTGTAAGTTTAGTTCCATTTCTCAGACTTTGCTCCCTCTGCAAGTGCTGCTAAAATACTTCCTCTATTTTTCTCTTCCTCTTTAGGACTTCTGCCATCTGTCAAGTTCTTCTCCTCCAGGAAGACTTCCCTGACTACCTAAATCCCAAGTGAGCTCCCTGAGAGGTAGATGCGTTTCAGCATGGGCCTTCCTGCGATGGCCACGTTAACTGCAGACACTTTCTCCCACCTGATTTCTGCTGCCTCTCTCTCTCTCCTGCCTTTGAAGGGCTTCCAGTTGTCCACTCCCTTTTTCTTGAACTGTTTTGGTTTCTGTGTGTGTGTGTCCCCAAATCTCCTTAAATCCCCTATGAGTGGGGCAAAATGTAAAGTAAAAATAAATATTGCTCTTAAAGACAGTTTCAGGGAAGCAGATGTGGCTCAAGTGATTGGGCTTCCACCTACCACATGGGAGGTCCCTGGTTTAGTTCCTGGTGCCTCCTAAAGAAACAAGAAAGATGAACAGACACAGCAAGTGCAAACAACGAGGGGGTGGGGAGAAATAAATTTTAAAAATAAATCTTAAAAAAAAAAAAAAGAAAGTTTCATCTCCCCAACCACATTGTGAGCCCCCAAAGTCAAACCATTTCTTCCCTGTCTCCTGCCTTTTCCACGGCCTAACTCTGAGCTGCTCCATCACCTCCCCAAAGTCACAGATGCACTCAGGCTTTCTGTCTCCAGCTTCCTCTTCCCCTCCCCACCCCCCAACATAAGTACCTACTGAGCGGTGGAGATGGGCATTGTTAGGTGCTCCAGGTCTATTTGTGTCCAAAGGAAGTGCTTTGACTGGTGTGGGGGCCCAGGAGTGTGCGTTGCAGGCAGTGCTCCTGGGGAGATCACCTGGATGGTCAGTGATCCCTGAAGGGTCAATGTTGGGGTGCTCTCTGGAAGGGTGGGCTGGCCAATGCACCCCAGAGGGCAGAATGTCCTCACTGATGGTCATTGCTCTCCAGAGAATGTCAGTGTCACGGAGGTCTCTTGTGTGTGGCCCAAGGGTCCCCCTATGGAGAGTTACTGACAGAAGACTCTTCTCAACCCCCTCACCTCCCCACTTCCCTCTGAACCCCACTGGAAATGGAATCCTGACTCCTTTTGTTCCAGGGTGGTCTCTTTCTGTTTGTACCTCAGCTCCCCCTGGTCCCTGAGCTCAGAGTGGGGAGTGGGGATGGCACCAACCATGGTCCAGCAACTCCTGGGGCTCTTTGCCAGGAACTTCTCTGAAGCACATCGCCAGGACTCTAGTCCTTTCTCCCCACGCCACCCCCCAGCAGCCCTCATCTGGAAAGCCTCACTGATGGACGGAGAGTGAAGAAATACTGGGAGATTGTGGGGGAGAGTGATCCAGGATTGGGGTCCTGATTTATAAGGGAAGGCAGGACTGGGGCTGGAGGGACTTCGGAGCACGCGTCCTACTGGGAAATTGCAACCTGCCATTAATATCTGGGTGTAAATTAATATATCAGGTGGGATGGTGTGTGTGCATGTGTGTGTATGTATGCGTGTGTGATGGCCAGAAGCTGAGGTGCTCGGGCCTCTGTAAGGAAGAAGCAAGGCACTCTGCACACTTGGTCTGCTCACACAGAAGGGTGGGCAGGCCGCTCTTTTCTCTGGCTGCTGTTTCCCCATCTACATGAGGCGGGCAGAACAGGCTCCCGGCCCAGGGAGTGCATATGCTGGGTGGGGGTTGCGGGTGGGAGGACAGAGATGCCAAAGCTGGTAAGGCCTGGCCTCTTCCCATCTCAGACACCCTCGAGGCACCGTCCTCTCTCTACATCCAGAGCTTGGCTACAACAGGGTAGATGAAAAGGAGGAGAAACTGTTGGATAAAAAGAAATTCAAAAAAAAAAAAGTAAGTGAAATATTCAAACTGGAAAGTGATATTATAGAAACTGCAGCCCACGGCTCAGTGCATTCAAATTTATTCAAACTCGGTGCCTGACAGTGATGGATGCAGCAGCTTTTCCCACAATATGGAGAAGGCGCGGGGGCATTTAGGACTGCGGGTCCCCTCCGGGAGGGTGGGGGCCCACACACACACACCCCTGTGCCTTGCTCTTCCTAAATGGGGAGCCAGGTTCTGGGTCCTGCCCATTCTGATCCTCTGACCTCCAGTCACTTCCTATGCCCTGGGGTACCGGGGGGACTTGGGCATCATCAGCCAAGTGCTTGGGGGTACAGCCGAGGACAGAGGCAACAGGCTGTGGGACAAGGTCATCTCCAGGGCCAGGGAAGAGGATGGCCAAGCATGCCCAGGGGACTACTGGACAAGGGTGTGGCCTGCACCCACGAGAAGAGCACGTTTGTGTGTTTTAGAGCCAAATAAACAGCATAACTCAAGCCCCCAGATGTGCTGAGATCTGAGGGTCTCAGGGATCCCAAGGCAGTCTGTGCTCCATCTCACTAATCCCCACTGTTCTCCCCAGGCCAAGATGGCAGCCGCTCCATCCAGAAGAGGGACAAAAGGGCCTCTGGAGAAGCCTCAAGGCTGGGGCTTGGTCAGAGCAGTGTAGGGAATGGAGAGTCCCTGAGTGCTACGCCCCGAGGTTCACTCGCCCTAGTAATGTCATCCCTGCTCACAGAATCACCCTCCAGCCTGGCTTCACCGGCCTCTGCGCCATCAGCACTTCTCTCCACAAGGCTGCCCGTGGCCTCCCGGCCAACCTCCTGGCCAACAGAGCCCACATCTGCTCTCAGGCCCCAGCCCAGGCGAACCTTGACAACGCTGCCCACTCTTTAAAACCCTTTTCTCTCTCGGCTGCCTTGCCCACCTGCCCCTTGCCCTCCCCTGCTTTTAT
>JAQZBX010033068.1:0-25563 GCA_029593785.1 Cabassous unicinctus | reverse complement strand
ATTCGCTGTGTGTCTTCTCCGTGTCTGCTTATCTCCCCCTTGCTGTGAGGTCCCACTGCATCAGCCCCTCGCGCCGCGCGGGCCGGCCTGCCCTCACGAGGAGGCCTTGGGAAGCGAACCCGGGGCCTCACACATGGTAAACGGGGGCTCTATCGGTTGAGCCACACCCGCTTCCTGTTGTGAGGTCTTGCTGCATCAGCCCACCGGCCCGGCCTGCCCTCACAAGGAGGCCCCGGGAAGCGAACCCGGGGCCTCCCATATGGTAAATGGGGGCTCTATCGACTGAGCCACTCCCGCTTCCCTCTCATGTGTTTTTGGTCAGCTGCTGGGTTATGCTGAGGACTGGCTTTTCCAGAATGGCCTTAGCTGGGATGGCTCATTTCCCTCCATGTGTGTTCTGTCCTCCAGCAGGCTAGTTTGGGCTTGTTCACATGACAGAAGCAATATATATATAGAGAGAGAGACAGAGAGAAAGAGAGACAGAGACCGAGAGAGAGAGAAACCATTATTTCTGCTACATTCTCTTGGCTAAGGGAAATCACAGGTCAGCCCAGATTCAAGAGGTAGGGAGATAGATTCTACCACTTGTTGAGAGGAGTTGCAAAGTCACATTGCAAAACGTGTGGCTGTGTGGAGGCATGGAGAATTTGGGTAGTTTTTCTAGACAATCTATCAGTAATAATAGCAACCTTAGAATAAATGTATAGAGTGGCTTTGATGAGTGGCTGTGAAGGAGATGAGGATTAGTTGACTATAAAAGTTCTGTGACTTCTTATATTTCATATGCATAACAGACTTTGCCTCTACTTATGAACTAAACCAGAAACATCTGGAAAAGAATTACCAGCACATTTATTTCGTTCTTCACCCCCAAACTGGGATGAGTCGTTTAATCCAGACATCGCTTTCAACCCTCAGCCTACTTTCTGCACCACTTGGTCTGTCCAGATCACTGGGAGAGATTCTAGGTGGGAGAGCTCTGAATGATAGCTCAGTGACCTTCTCTTACTTAGGATGCAGCCCACCTGGGCCTAATGGGAGCCTCCATTTATCTCATGGAGCTAGGCTCCGGAAGCTGGAACAAGAAATGGGGTCTCTGGGGTTTTGTATAGAGAGAGGGTACTTGAGGAAATTCAGCCAAAACACCTTATGTGGGACAATGTACTGCATTATAAAGCCTCTTAGGGGAGGTTACATCCTTCTCACCAGGGCTGCTAGTTCTTGGTACCACAGGGGGCTCTGTTAAGGGAACCCTCCCTCTAGTTCATATAAAAAATGCGGTATATGACACCTGCTCTTTTGTCCCATTGTGGGATGGATCCAGGACACTGAACTTCCGTGCAGATGGAGAAGAAAATACCAGCATCTGGCAGGGTGGAGAAGGGAAACTGTTGTGCAGACTCTGAAAATTTCACTATTGAAGTTTTATATTTGGAAGGAAAAATAAATACAGTTTTTATTACATTTACTTGGAAGAACTGTTTGGCAGAATTTGATAAAGTTAAATGTTCACTTACCATATGACCCCAGCAGTTTCACTCCTAGGTTTTTACCTAAGAGAAATGAAAATGTATGTCCACACAAAGACTTGTAAATGAATGCTCATAGCAGCATAATAACAAAAATTAGAAACAAATACTCACCAACAGGTGATGGATAAACAAATTAGGGTATATCCATGCCCTTGAATACTACTCAGCAGTAAAAAGATGAACAAACTACTGATGTAAAAACAACTTGGATGAACCTCAAAAACATTCTGCTTAGTGAAGGAAGCCATACACAGAAGGGTACATGCTGTGTAAGATTGATAAGATGTTCTAGAAAAGGCAAATCTAGTATGTAGTGACAGAAAGCAGATCAGTGGTTGCTTGCAACTGGCAAGTACATGCACGTGTGTTTGTTTGTATGTGTTTGTGTGCATGTGTTGGGGGGAAAGGGGAGGGGTGGTTATTGCAAAGAGGCCCAAAGAACTTCTGGGTTTATGGAAAAAATTTCTAATATTTTATCTGTGGTGGTAGTAATATGGGTATATTTTTGGTATATAATTTATATACCTCAATAAAGGTGGCATTTTGGGGAGTCTTGTCCCTATTTCTCAGAATACACACATTACTTTAGGGCAATGTAAAAGTTTTATGATCATCAAAAGGGGGCACGGGCTTGAAAAGATTAAGGAATACTGCTTTCTAGAAGCTGCTTTTAGGCTGGGAATTGTTTGTTTCTGAATTGTCCAGTTTTAGAAATGGTAGAACAGCGAGAAGCAGCAAGTCAGCAGTTTAGAGTCCATCATATTCTAGACCTGGCTCATGTGAATAAACCAACACCTTGTTAATTTAAACCAAACTTTGAGAATTATTTAAGAGAAGTGTGGAAATTTCCATTATATAGTTGAATTCTGGTGGCTACAGCTGGGTAAAGTTAACAGGTCATTGTCAATATCTGGTGCAGTACAAAAGAGTAGAACTCGGGTTTATGGTTCATAGATCATATATTCACACTAATCACATCTTATTCTATGATGAAGACTACAGTGCTCTCAAGGTCAGTAAATGTTTTACCTATACTATCTGCATTCTGGAAGGGGCAGAAGAAAATAAGGTCAAAAAGTGTCCAGAAGAGTGATGCAGAAGCTGCTGCTAAAATCCTGTTTGGGCCAGTCCAATTTCTGATTGTTTAGAAGATAAAACAAAGAGAAAAAATATGTTGGTCATATGTGTATTTGGTTTCAGTGCTGGATATGACTTAGAGCAATTTCTTTTCGTTTAGCATCAAAGGGTTTATTAATTCCAGATGCCATTCGTGTCCCAGAGTGTTAGAGACAGTGATTTATGTTGTCAAAGGCTGGTGGTGCTAAAATGGAAGCAGATTTTGATTTACATTTCTTAGCCAAATGATAGTTTACTTGGAATGACTAACATATATCTCGTTTTAGTTTTACTTCAATAATCCAGAAATGAGTTTCAGATTTCATCCTTTTAATGTTTTAATAGTAAATGATAATGGTACTGATCTAGAAAAATTTTATATTTCCCTCTTCAGCAGTGTTTTCCAAATGGTTACTTTTTTTTTTTTTTTTTTTTTTTTTTTTTTTTTTTTTTTTTACTTTATGTCTATTGTTCACCAAATATTCATTGAGCATCTACCATGTCCCAGGTACTTTGCTAAGCACTTGGAAGAGAGCAGTGAACAAGATACATCCCAAATCTTGTGGAAGAACATTTCCTTCCTGGAGATGGATAATAAAGAAGTAGACAAATGAAAGAGCAAGATAATTTCATATAGCAATAAGCATTAAGAAAATAAAACAGGGTGATAGGATAGAGCCTAAGTGGGATGGGATAGGTGATTCATTTGGATTTATGGTCAAGGAGGGCTGGCTGCAGAGGTTGGTGAGATCAGGCAGAGGTAGGGGAGGGCAGAGTTACTGTCCCCAAGAGACAGGGATATTTCAGGAAGAAGGACGTGGTCAATTGGGTCAAATGCAGTTGAGATGGCTGATAGGGACAGAAAGGTGATCATTGAATGTCACAATATGGAAGTCACTGGTGACCTTGACAGGAGGGGGAATTCTGATCGCAGTGGTCTAAGAGCGAGTGCTGATACTTTAAGGAGGTTGGGGTGGGGACAGTATTATCATTGAAAGGACGCACAGGGAAGGGAGCCTGGAGAGGAGTCCTGAGGTGATGGTCATTTTGGAGCATAGAAGAGTAAACCTACTAAAGAAGGATTATTGGACAGTGTCCGAGGGCTCATGTGAGATTTGTGGTCATAAATTTAAAGTGAGACTGGTCAGTTTGGCTATGAGTTTTTCTCCAGCCTAGTTCAACCCCATGACCACAGTTGCTTAGTAGATAATTAAGTAGAACCGTCTTTGGATAATTAGTAAAGTGAGGCGGGGGGTGGGGGGGGTAAAAAGTGATTGTACGGCATAATGGACAATTGGATTAGGATTAGGATTAGGATGTGTAAAAAGGAAGGGGGGGATGGTTTCCAAGGACTGTGCTGGATAATGACAGAGTCAATGGATCGTTTATTGTGAACTGTTGTACTTGGAATTATAATGGTAGAGAAGATAGATGGTTTGGCAGGGAAGGGATGCTTGCACATGTTTTGGGAAGGAAGTGCAGTTGCTGGTGGTGACACCATCAAGCAGATGCACATGGGGGTGGGTGACTGAAGTTGAGTAGATGGAAGGTATCATTGGAGGTTAAAAAAAGTCAAGGTTTTTTTGTATTGAGGCATATTATTACAGACAATTATATAATAGCTTGTAAGACTCCTCTGCAGTTGATTAAAAAGAGTGCTTTCCCTCTGTTTTTGTAGACCAGCCTTCTTCCCCTAGAGTGGAAAACAGGGCTTATAACAGCCAGACTTGGGCATACGGAAAAACTGGCCTCTTTCCCAATCCCACTTTCAAACCCCCTGAGAAGGCACTGAAGGGCTGTCAGCTGTGGCTGGAAAGTTCCCAGATGTGGAGTGGGTTACTGGGCAGACAATCCCATAAATGCCCCCTACAAACACCATTGGTTTCATGATTAAGTGGGTAAGAAAGGCTTGAGATAGACACATTTCACGGACAAACCTTTGAAAAAGAGAAATGAAGGCAAGTTCACCTTCATATCACAGTTTTTGTACCATTCATGAGTGACCTGGATCTTATTTTCTTAGCTTCCCGGTTTTTTCCCGCAGGAAACTTGGTGGGCTCTGATTGCTTTTATCCATTGCAGGCCAAATATCGCAGTTGCCTCGATGCCTCCGTCTGTCTGTTGTTTGTTTATAAAATCTCTTTATTGAAGTAGAACATTCACAGAAAAGTGCACAAACTAAGCGAATAGCACGATGGGTTTTCATGAATAAATGCACCCAGGTAAGAAAGGAGGCGCTCCCCGCACCTCAGGAGCTGGACTAGCTCCGTGCCTTTCCTCGGGGTCATCTCTGTCCTGCCTGCCTACATCACAGATGAATCTTGTCTCTCGCTGTCTTGTCACTTGCTGGGGAGACCCTGGTTGTGGTGAGCCAGCGTGGATAAAACTAAGAGCATTGAAATGACCTCTGGGCGTGTGCCTCCTGCCAGCCTCAGAACTGCACTGCCTGCCGAGACCACTGGGGATAATGCACCGATAGAAATGGAGAGGACACAGGCTTCCTTTTCTAGCAGGCAGGCTCTCCTTTTGTTTGTGGGTTTTTTTCTGGTTTTGTTTTTTTCAAGTATGAGTGTCAGGGACATTGATTATGAGAATCCTGCCAGGAAGAGCCTGTTTAGTCCAAGGCTGATCGACCAAGCACGTGTTTAGTCTTCCATTTGCGTGTCTATAATGGAGACAGCTCTTCTGATGAAGGTAACAGATGCGCACTTAAGAGCACGCCTGTCCTTCTGCAACAGAGCAGAGCTGCGAGATGTCAGACACCCAGGCAGGGCTTTCCCGGACTCCTTCTGAGTTGATGGGAGAGGCACCTATTCCTGACAAGCGGGAGCATTCTACACGAGTTTCTATGGAAACCAGCAGTGTCAGAAGAGATCAACGGCTGAATGCTGTTTCCTCTAAAGGAGGCTTAGGTTATATGATTTTGGATAAAACTTGGCCTGATAGAAACAAAAGAGTAAGATAATTTCTGTCACGGGAAATAAGACATCAACTGAAGTATGTCTTATTTACCCGATAGCGTACAGATTGTACTTGTTATGTATCGCCCCAAAAAAGTGATATCACACCTATGTAATAGCTTTTATTCTAGTAACTTCCTTAAATGATACCTTAATGTTACATTTACTGTGTCACAAAAATACAGATTGTGGAATAATGTGGGCTTCTCCCATAGGTCTTCAGGAAGAGCAAATGGATGATGATGAAATATGAACTTTAAAATATGGACTTCTCTGTATTATATACTTTATTTTTGCTCACTTTTCTCTACTGTATTTTATTTATTGGGGTATAATTTATTGTGAGAAAGTGCACAAATCATAGTTTAAGACTTTTTATATGTACATACCTCCATGTGACCCCCTCCCAAATCAAGATTTCTATGTCTGTGTGTGTGCCCACATGTATAGTGCAGCCTTCATTAGCTCCTTGTGGCTAAGGGTCATTTTGTCATATTTCTAAGGGTTACCGTATACAACTGCTCATGTTGTGCCACAAACAACCTGCAAAACCGTATGAGGCAGCCGGTTTCTCAGCCCTTGGAGGTGCTTGGTAAATTCTTACCGAATTGAATTTGCAGTGTTGACTTAAACAGAGAGGGTTTTCACACCCCTCTTGCAATTTAGAATTAATAAGGAGCTCCCCTAATTCAGATCAGCTGCTTTTGCTTGCCGTGCATTCATTTACTCATCAGATGCTCATTGAGCTCTTACTATTTATAAAGCATTCTGCCAGATATTGTCCTCAAATACAAATCAGACCCAGAATATGCCTTCCTGCGGCTTCTAGCCTACAGTGGAAGTTAAGCAATGCAAATAAGCCATTGTAAGTCAGGAGAGAACGTTCTGAAGTCTCTAAAGAAGGCAAAGCAGAGACAGCCAAGCATCTCTTTGTTCCAGATCTTGATGGAGACGGGTGTAGGCAAAGAGAGGAAAGGACAGTTAGGATGTAAGAGAAAGAAGATAGTCCTTTGGGCTGCAGCATAAGATAATCAAAGGGCAGCTAAGGAGGAAAGGCAGGTGGGGAGGAACTGATGAAGAAGGACCCAGGATGCGGAGCTCAGGGGTTTGGGCTTTTCCTGGCGGAGCTTGCTGCTCGAGGGCTGTCCAGGGACCAGCAGCGTTGCCCAGGAGCTGGTTAGAAATGCCCGGGCTGGGGCGCCATGCACACTGCCTGCCCCGGAATCCCTGGGCTGAGGCTCAGCCCTGTGGGTTCCTGAGCTACGCACGGGCACGTTCCAGAAGCGCCCCCCTAACCCTGGCTCCTGGGAACGCAAACCAGCAGTGTTGCCGAAGTTCGCGCCACCAAGAGGAATTCTGATGGGTGTTAGACATCTGTTTTGCACAGAAGCGAAACGCTGAACTGAAAAACGGTGAACACTTGTCTCTACCGCGGGATTCCCAGAACCTGAAACATGCTCATGCAGACTGTGACACCCCCTGGGGAATTTTTATATGTAGTGTTTTCCAAACTTCTTTTTCCATGGAATCCCTTCTTTCCCTTTCTTTTCAGAGCCTTTTTTTTTTTTTTTTTTTTTTTAAGAACTAACTGAAGAGTTAGTTCTTGGGGGAACACTCCTGTGAGCAGGGATGATCCAGAGAGAGGTTTTCAACAGGGAAGGAGTGGAGGGGCATGGCGGGGCTGACTAAGCGCGTGGTGGCACGTGGGCTGCAGGTAGGGGTGGGGTATCTGGGGGGAAGCAAACGGCACCAGCAAGGAGGCGGCTGGAGTGAGACAAGTGGGGGCCCTGTGGGAGGAACTTGGCACCCAGGGCCGCCGCACCTGCACGTGCTGTTCTCACGTCAAACGCTGTCAGCACAAGCAAGCATCTCGCAAAGATGCTTTTTTGTAAACAGACGTGGTTTTCTGCTAACAGCTGAAGGCCTGCTGGGTGGGGGGGAGGCGGGCTGCTGGGCCTGCCCCTCGAGGAGGACGTGGCGGTGACACCCCAAAGGGCTGCCCCATGCGTGTGGAGGTGGGGGCGCTGGGAAATCCCATCTTCCCATCCAGTCCCTTCTGCCGAGGACACTGTCACCAGGGAACGCCGCGTTTCTGCATGGCCACCGCCCTTACTGACTGGGATCCCACGGTACCTTCTCCTGGTCGCCCAGGACGGGAAAGATACATGGATGTTGCCGGCAGTCCCTCTTTACTGGGGATTTTAGTGCAGTTTTCCATGCTGTAAATGATGGCATTCAAAGACAATCAGGCTGTGTCTGTGGGGCTTTCTGGTTCATCTAAAAAAATACCTACCTGTGTCTACAGAGTGCCAGCTGTGCCATCAATGTTGAATAATTACTCAGCAGGGAAACCATAACATTTTAGTTTTATTTTTACTGAAAGTAATGTATGCTGCACACGTAAAAAGCTCAAATAGTGAAGAAAGACATAATGATCAAGTCCTTCACCCCACCCCGCCCCAATTCCTGGGAGACAGTCACTTGACTTCTGTTTTTAAGTCTTCCATGGTTGTTACTGTAGCCGGGTTACAGTCACAGACCTTTATATTCAACTGATCCGTTTTGGACATGAGCTGTTGACTTGTTTAATGAATAAGCATTTAAATCATATAAGTTACAACTGTGATTTTTTTGTATTTAATTTTTAAAAATTTGTAACATATATATAATATAAAATTTGCCATTTTGACCGTTTTTAAGTGTACAATTCAGTGGCATTCATTACATTCACAATGTGGGGCTGCCATCACACTGTCGATTACCAGAGCTTTTTCATCACCCCAAACAGAAACTCTGTACCTTCCTATTTCCCCTGCTTTCAGCCCATCATTACTGTGAATCCACTTTCTGTCTCTATTAATTTGCTTATTTTAGATATTCCCTATAAGACAAGTGAAATCATACAATATTTGTCCTTTTGCGTCTGTTCTCACTTGGACGATTTCAGGATTCACCCATGTCATGGCATGTGTCAGAACTTCATTTCTTTTTGTGACAACAGTATCCCATTGTATGCATAAAGCACATTTTGCTTATCCATTCGTCATTAGGGTTATTTCCACTTTTGGGCTATTGTGAATAACGCACGACCTTGATTTTTGATAGTTATATCACTATTTACGGTTCTGCTAGGGGCCTCTGTTGGTTTAAATAACATTCTTAAACCTCTGTTTCTTATCGCTTTAACATCTGAACGTCTCCCTTGGCTCCCCACAATGTAAGACGACAGGGTTTGATTCACTGTTCTTCCTCCTCTTCTTTCCACTCTCTCAGCGGAACTCTCACATTGTCAAGTGCTGGGGCATTTGCTTTTTTTCCACCGTAATTCAGTCTTATGTGCTGTGTCTAAGCTTGATTTTTCTCCCCTGTCCTCTGGACCAGCCAGCCCCAAGCCCGGAGCCTTGCAGAGCTCAAGGCCGCCCCCCCCACCACCACCCCGGGCACATTCGGGACTAAAACTCTCCCTGCTCTGCTCTCCAATAACACACTTGCACCTGCTTTTCAGTCTCCATCTTCTGGTCTTGTTATCCTTCTCTTCAGAGTTACCAGCCAATGTTCTTTATTCCTCTGTTCTCATTTCATTAAGGATGACTTTGGGGGAAAGGAGAGAGGGAGGACAAACGCTCGAGTTCAGTGGTTTGATCCACGGATAGCTTAGGTCCACTGAATCAGTTACGTTCCCTCCTCCTCTTAAGGTTATGGAATGTGAGATAATACCTGTAGACGAAATACATAGCCTTAGTTCTCTTTGAAATATAAACAAAACACAAGTAAATATAAAAATAAGCAGGAAAAAATGTCCAGTGGGTCTAGGTTTATTAACTACCAAGGAACTGCTTCGTTGAGCGAAGGCTTTTCTGGTTTCTTTGGTGTCAGTAATTATTTTATGGCTGGGGTGCATAGTGTCTGCTGCCCCCCGCCCCACCCCCGTTTATCTTGCTTGTTTACACACTCCCTTTGCATTTCTGGCTGTCAGAGAAGCAGGGATTGGCAAGCCAGTCTGTCAATCATTTTATTCCTCTTATGGAAAAATAATAACATCACATGATCAAAACCCATATAGTAATATTGGTTCACCAGTTGTTACAAAGGTACCACACTTACACAAGTGTTAGTAATAAGGAAAACTGTGTGACAAGGGGGAAAGGATTTGGGAACTCTACTTTCTGCATGAGTTTTCTGTAAACCTACAACTGTTCTAATAAAAATAAGAATAGAGTAAAATGAAAAAATAAACTACAGTCAGAAAACAAAACAAAACACACCAATAAAAGAAACCAATGAGGGGAGCGGGCGTAGCTTAGTGGTTGAACACCTGCTTCCCATGTACAAGGTCCCAGGTTCAATTCCTGGTACCTCTTGAAAAAAAAAAACAAAGGAAAGAAAATAATGCACCAAAGGCAGAATAGGAAACAAAATTGACCAAGCATTAAAAGAAAAGGAAATGAAAATTTATCAATTGCAATTAAAGTGCCACACTAATGAAGGATGTTTATGTGGGAGGTGTGGGAGGTGGGGCGTATGGGAATCCCTGTATTTTTTTGTGTAACATGTAATCTAAGTATCTTTGAAAAAAAACTGATTTGTGTTGCCCAACACCGAATATGGTTGTCCAGTTCAGAATAGTTATGGAATGAATCAGCAGATACAGTCAAGGTCTGTGCCCAGAATGGCAGTGGAAATGGGAGACTGAAAGTCAAGGGGCCCAAGTGAAGCGAGCTCCTCCCTTCAAGAGCACGTTTTGGTGAGAGGCAGGCAGGAGTCTTGACAAAATCGTTAGAACCAGAGGGGAGCTGAGGAGGGCCAGGCACTGTGTCAGTTACCCATGGCCACAATTCTGCATAAGGAAAACCCCAGAACCTCCGTCTATAGCAGTGAACACTAAGTTTTGCTCACAGATTCATGTGTCAGCTGGGCGTTTTTGCGGGTTTCTCAGCTGGGCTCATTCATCTGTGGACCGGCAGCGGGTAGTTGGAGGCTTATGTAGCGTGGCCTCAGCATGGACGACTCAGCCCTGCTGCATGTGGTTTCTCAGCTGGGCTCATTCATCTGTGGACCAGCAGTGGGTAGTTGGAGGCTGATGTAGCGTGGCCTCAGTGTGGACGACTAGCCCTGCTGCATGTGGTCTCTCATGCTCTGCAGGGCTGGCTTGGTCTCGTTGGTGGAGGCTGAACGAGGAAGGCCTCTTGAGGTCCAGATGTGGAACGGGCACGTCACTTCTGCTTCATTCTTTTGGTCAGAGCAAATCCCAGGGCTGTTGTCAAAATTAGCATGGAAGGAGACCTCAGAGTGACAGGGAGGCCACTAATTGGAGGCATCAGTGCAGTCAGTCTGCCACAGATCAAATATTGTGCCTTGGGTAATGGACATTTATTTGTTCGGATTCATGGGTGTGGGAGACTCACCTGGGCTCACAAATTGGGGAAAGTTTGGAGATTAAACCAGGAGCTGTCAATTACCTGTCAGTTTAAGGAGGTCAGCTTTAAAGATAGGGGATTGCTGGGGACTAGGGGTAAATTCCTTAGGGGCACCTGATAACAAAGGGAGGGCTCCTGGGCCCACTGACAAGCTTGCCTCGGGTGATCATTCACTTGAGCCCTAAAAGTGTCCATTCCATGTAATCCAACACAAAGAATGGGCTGGTCCCCTTGAGTTCAGGCATTGCTTCATAAAGGGATTCAGTGCTCAGTGGGGTAGATAAAACTCCTGAGCTCTCTCCTGGACTTTTGCAGTTCAGCTGGGGCTTTTGAAGGCCTGGGGATGCTCCTTCCTCGTGTAATGTCTGAGTCAGGGAATTAGAGTAGTGGTTCTCAAAATGTGATCCTCAGACCAGTAGCATCAGCGTTACCTGGGAACCTGGTAGAAGTGCAGATGATCAAGCCCCAACCCAACCCGCTGAACCAGAAACTCCAGGGATGGGACCCTGATTTTGGACTCTCCTGTATTTTACCCAGCAACCCTAAAAAAAGGAGGGTAGGAAAGTTGCAGAGCGTTCAAGGAAGAAGAATCATTAGCAGGACAGAAATTCTAGAAAGGTTAAAGAAACTGGCTTATTGAAGCCGGAGAGGAAGTACTGGTGGGATTACGCATTTAGAGGGTTTTCTTTACAAGGAGCCCTTCTGAGTGATTTTGGGATTCTCAGTGGTAGGCAGAGGCATTTTGAAATTTTACGGTCTTTGTGATGCAGCTAGTGCTCCTACGGTTGGTTGGGCAGAAACAGTTTAGAGAAGCATTTGCCAACAGGGAGCTGGAGAAGATGATTTCTCCGGATCCTTTACGACTTCTCAAAGATTGTTTGAATTTGCAACTTTTGCACCCTTGTTTTTTGAAAAGTTCATCATCTTTTGTTTGTTTTTGTTTTTTAAACTTGATTTTATCTGGAAGGCTGGTTTTTCAGAAGATGGATACAAATGAGAGGCCGTAAAACAGAATTAAGATGCTTTAGAACCAGACTACATGGGTTCAAATCCCAGCTATGACATTTCCTAGCAGTGTGACCTCAGGCCAGTTGCTTTGTGCCTCTGCTTTCTCATCTGTAGAAAGGGAATTGTTATTATATAATTTATATCTCACTGGTTGTTGTGAAGCTTAATTGAGTTCATACATGTAAAATATAAAGACCTGTGTCTGGAACATAGTGTTCGTTAAAGGTTATTTTATGTTATAAGGACTTGGATCTGTCCTGGGCATTCATAGGTTGTTGCAGCCGAAAGCTGGTGTTGAATGTCAGCTCAGCGTCAGGCATAGGGGAAGAGCAGTGCGGGCCTGTCCCGCTCCGCAGCGCTCGTCTTGACGTGTCCGCTAAGCTCTTGGGTAGCATTCCACATGATTACTGCACCTTAGTCAGGAATCATTTCTCTTCTCTGCCCAGATGAACTTTCCCACATCTCCCAGAATCCCCTGAGAGAATGAGGTTTCATTTTCCACTGCAAATGGAATTCAGTTAAAAAGCTGTAAACGAATGCCACATGATGTCACAGAGAACAGAATGACTATTTCCAAAATATTTTTGAGGAACTTGAACTCTTAAGTCAATTTAGTTCCACTAGTAAGGACAGAGATTTAATCATGGGAAAATTTTAATCTGATGATTAGTTTTTATCAGAATTATGTATCCAGCTGAGATTAGTTACTTTTAAAAATTTAATTTTGGAGCTGAAAATCAGCCGATTTCCCCTCACCTCAGACTAGTCTTTAGGCTAGACTTCTAAAGAGAACGCAGTGCAAGCCACTCTGACTAAAACATCTCAGTGCTGTTCAGTCAGGGTCAGAATCAGGTCTTTAATCTAGTACTTCTTATGTTAGAGCTGTCCACGCACAATTGTCTGCACAGTTCTTTATCTTCGCCAGGTTTTGGGCCTCTTGCTTTCTTCGTCTTTGCATCTCCTTCATCACCTACCATGGTGTTTTGAAGGTTTGGTTTACTCTGGTATGAGCTGCGTAAGTGGATAAATGACTTCCGATTGCCTTGCCTTTTCACCTGTGATCCTGGTTATTCAGCCTGACTTTGAAATTGAATCTGGTGTGATGGCTGGTCTCACTCAGGGAGGGTTTTGATATTTTTGTGCCGTGGACCTGTTTGGCATTTGGGGGAGTTTGATGGCATCTAAGGGCTCTTCTCAGAACAGTGTTTATTAAGGCATATGGAACTACAGAGGCTCACCAGGGAAGTCAATTATATTGTACAACAGCTAAGTATTAAAATGGTGATACAGTAATCTACGTGACTCGTTAATAGCGCAGAAGACTTTTAAGCAGCAGACCCGGGAGCTGCTACGCCTTCAGAGTAGTGACGAATGTAAACCACACTTGAGAGAGCTGCGATTGTAATGTGATGTTAAAATACCTATAACTTCTGTTGGTGGCAGGATATACAGAATCTACTGCTTTTTGCTGCCTATGATCATAACTGATGGGAACTCTTTCAATGAGAGGTTAGTGTAAATAAAGATCTAATTTTGTTCCCGTCCAAGTTCACGGAGCCCCTGAACTTTCTGGATTCCAGGTGAAGTACGCTTGGAAAAACTTGTTTCAGAAGTGGCTCAGTTGTCATAATGTCTGCTTGGTCCTGGATTAAATATTTTAAAGTAGCTCAGAGTCACAGGTAGGCAAGGATTGTCAGCACACCTGTGCCCAGCGTGGCATCTACGCTAACCCCTTTTGAATATACCTCAAACTTCAAGTGCAGACGGAACGGAAAACCTTTCCGCATGCCCTCCCGTACTGTGGGGACTGAGGCCTCGGCACCAGAAGACCTGCCATGACTTGTAGCCCACGTCCACCTGCTTGGGCATACTTCTGTTTCTGACCCCCCTGTGCGGTTGTTTAATTGAACTCTTTCCCTAATGGTACTAAGTTGACAACTTCTTGCATATATTATAGTTTCCCAATAGCTACAATATTCATGTTTTGAACAAATTCCCTCTACCTACTTCCAAAGGGGCTGGAGGCAGCTTACATCTGAAACAAACTTCAGAGTAGTGCACTTGCCGTAAGCGTGACCGAGGCCTTCTGAAGGGGTGGAGGTGCTCCCAGGCACCTGGTGCTCAGGTGGCCTCACCTGGGCATGGCACGGGCTCTTGCTTCTGTGGCCGAGATGAAATGGGAAGCAATAGGAAGTGTACAAAAATATTCCATTCATTTGTGTAAAAAAGAAAGAAGACATCTGCTTGTACAAGGCACTGGCTTACAACAGCGTGGAATTGTCATACAGCCAAGCAAATTGATGTGGGGCTCTTGTAACTGAGAGCCATGGTGTTGTGGGCAATGCTTCTGATTTTATCAGGGACCTCTCAGCTCTGTTAGCTACGAAGGTGAGATGTGTGTCTCTTACTAGCTGTATAGCTACATACATTATAACTGCATGTGTATGTTAAATATATATGTACATCTAAACTGTGGTTGAAACTCAGAGTGGTTTACTTGAACTCTGGCAGTTTATGTGACCGACACATTTTTCTGTCTTCCAAGCCTGAGCCTTTCTAATTTGGCTGAAACTGTTACCAAAATTGGAAATCTTTTATTATACCAGGTTAAGGTGAATCGTTTCTTCTGTGGGGTAAAGGGATGGTTTATGATACTGGGGTGAACGTGGCAATCATTTGAAACTCTTAGAGCTTCACTGTGCACATGGCTAAGTATGAAAAGTGCAGCCTCTCATAAGATTAACTCAATAGACGTCAGTTATTTCATTGGATAGAAAATGTAAACCTCACCTAGTAAGTCCTTTTTAATACTTTGAGAACTATGTATTTATTTTAATTATGGAGTATTACAACTTTGTCTTCAAGGTTGGCTTCTTCAGCTTTTTTTTTTTCCCCAGTCCCTGTATTAGTGTCCTATTGGTGCTTTAACAAATTACCACAAACTTAGTGGCTAAAAAAGAAAAAAAGACATTATCTTGCAGTTCTGGAGCTCAGAAGTTCAAGAGGGTCCTTGCTGGGCTAAGGCCAGGGGGAAGCCGTGGCTGTGCTGCTCGCCAGAGCTCTGGTCTCTTGGGCCTCCTGAGGAAGCCCGTGTTTCTCGTCTCATGGTCGTCTTCCACCAGCAGTGCCAGCAGTGGCCCGCCTCGTTTTCCTCGGGATGCCGCCTCCGTTTCTGGCACCTCTGCTTCCTCTTCCCCGCTTAGGGCCCCCTGCAATCACAGTGAGCTACCCAGTAATCCAGCCTGATCTCCTTGTCGTAGCCACCTCAGTAGCCGACTCACGGCTCTGAAACCTGGCATCCCCTTCACCAGGCTACATAACATGTCCACGGGGTCCAGCGATTAGGCTGTGGGCATTTTCGGGGGACCATCACTCTGCCCACCAGTCCCCTATACCAGAAAGGATCTCTGAGCCTTTTATGCGGTTTTAGCAGTACATTGCCTTGACCCGATTCACATGCGTGCTTTCCCTCCTTTTATATTGTAATTTGTGGAAAACACTGTACAGTAACACTGAAAGAATAGGGTAAATACTTGTTGAGCAAGTGAACTAGTCCATATGAAGCTTTGTCCAAAGAACATACCAGTTAGAAGGGAGGATGGTCAGCCTCAGACACATAGAAAAAGGAAATGGGCAGAACTTGGCAGGGTAGCATCGGCACTGCCATTGAGAGAATAGTTTCTTTCGTGCCATTGTCTCTAAGCAGCAAATAATTGCTCTGGTCAAAGAATGTGATCCACTTAAGAGCTACCATTTTTCTCACTAATATTTTGGCATTTAAACCCATCAACCTCTTGTCAGCTCGTGTAACACACCAGATCCTTGAAAGCTTATGAACTCGGGGCACCCTGCCATCACATGTCAGAACCCACAAACTCTGGAAAGTGGTGGTGAGACCGGGGGTTAGTGGAGACCTGCCAGGTTGCCAGCCCACGCTTGCCAGGTGGCACCCAATTGTCTCTGCGGAAGGTTTTCCTAAATTCAGAGCTTTATGCTTTTAAAGCACGTCCAAATACTTGCAGCTTTTCTATGAAATATTCTTAGAAGCAGAGGAAGATGAAAAATCTCTCAAGATATTCAGGAAGTCAAGACTTGATCCCAGGTGTTATCTAACACTGTGTGAGTTATATATTCTACCCCATGATATATTTGTATTTATATAGTTCTAAAATTTTAATTCTGTGCCACATTCAGCAAGTGTCAGTTTGAGGCATGTGAGTTCATATTATTCTCACAATTGTTCTGTTACACAGGCAGGTGTTTTCCTATTTTACAGGCAAGGAACTCAGTTCACAGGGTGTAAGTGACTTGTCCATCACTCCGCTGGTATGTGATGTGCACGGCACAGTGAGGAATTTGAATTCAGATTACTTCACACCAAACTCCATGCTCCTTGTACTTTTAGTACTACACAAACTGTCTTCTCTGGCCATGATGACTTGTAGGCCTTGATATTTTCTGTTCACCCATAATCTAACTAGTGCAGCACTTTCCAAAATGTATATTCCATGGCACATTACTGTAACTATATTATTCTCTGAAAAGGAAGTGTTCCTTTAAGTCTGATACTTTCACAATTCAAGTGTGCGCTAGTAAACTAGGCGTACAGTGTCCAGTAGTAGAGAAATGTGTTAGCACCTTCCTGCCCCAGCATCTTCCAGACGCCTGCGCTCGGGACCTCCTGCTTTCTGCCCGCCTCCCCCCACCAAAGCTGTGAACCTGGGGGAGGCAGATCCCTCGGCCCAGGTGGCCAGGCAGGATGAGGCTGCCAGCCCCACTGTGCTAATGAAGCTGATGTTAGCTGGCGGATGCTGGCTTTGCCGTTAGGTATGCAAGTTCTGGAAAACCTAAGCAATTTTGCTTTGAACGCTTGCCAACGAAAGTGTGGTCCTTGCCTTAGCAGCATCGGTACCACCTGGGAGCTTGTTAGAGCTGTAGCTTCAGGCCCCACCCCTGGCCTGCTGAACAGGTACCTGCCTTAACAAGGTCCCCTGGTGACTCCCATGCCCGTAACACTTACGACGCCTGATGTAAACCATAAGGGCATTGATTTGTAACAAACGAGGTGCAGGGTGGTCCTGTTTTGATTTGCAGTGCAGTGGTGGCCTCGTGCATGGGGTGGCAAGAAGGCTGCCACAGCTGCTTGCAGTGTGTCTTCTCACAGCTGCATTTAAATACAGGATGGGAAAGAGGGGCAGAAGGACTCTTTTTTTCTTTTTCCTTTTCCTTGTGTGGCTCTCTTTTTATTAGGCAGCAGTTTCTTTCTTAGAAGTTCCTGTTGCCAGACCTCACCTTACTTTTCATCAGCAGCTAGAATTGGGTCACATACCCACCTGTTAGCCCAGTTATTGGCAACCTGTAACAGGAAAGCCTCCATTGATTTTGGTCTTGACCAGTGCTATCCAACAGAAATATAATACTGGCCACAAATGTCACTTTAAATCTTCTGATAGCCACACTAAACAAAGAAACAGGTGGAATTTAATAATAGACTTTATTTAACCTATTTTATCTAGACTGTTATTTCAACCTGTACTCAATATACAAAAATTATCAAGGAGATTTTTTATTCTTTCATACGAAGCCTTCAGAGTATCTTGGCTTTTCTGCAAACACTGTGCACAGTAAAAAGGAAAGCTAAATACACATCTTATCTCGTAAAATATATATTTATGCCTGCATATATAATGAAATATTTCTAACTTACCCAATAATATGCACAACACATAGGTGTGCTCTGCCTTGCAGTGTTCATAGCACGTCCACAAATAATCTTCCCATCCTCTGTGGTCTTAGGCAAAGTCAGTTAATACTTTGTTTTCAAATCTGTCAGATGAACCAGAAATCCAGAAGAGCAATGTATGCCTACGATCAGCAGCACTAGGATTAGAAATCGTTCGTCCTCTCCTCAGCTGGTGTTCTTTTCCCTGCCATATGCTGCCTCTTCATCCCTTAGGGCCTTCACACTATAGAATTTTAAAGCATGCTGAGCTTCAGACAGTTAAAGGACACTCTCTGGTGAGATAGGCCAGCTTGACAAGCTTCTCTCTCCTCCCTACTGCAGGTCCACAGTCCTTTTTCCGTAATTCTAAAAGCCTTTAAGTTTTTTTTCTTTTGTATGTTTGGCGCAAATGCATTGGCAAAATCATGCTTGTCAAAGAGAGGTATATGTGGTCCTTATTTATTCCACTTTGAGTGTTTATTAATAGGTTTCACTGCATAAATACTAATATTTGACAGGAGTCAGCAAACTTTTTCTGTAAAGGGCTACATAGCAAATATTTTAGGCATTGCTAACCATATGGTGTCTGTCGCAGCTACTCAACTCTGCCGCTGTTAGCACAGCACCTAAATGGGGTGGCTGTCTTACAGCAAAACTGCACCTGTAACCGGTGGCAGGCCAGGTTTGGCTCCCTGGCCGCTTCCTGGACTAAAGAGTACTACCCTGACCTTTCGGAATCCCGAAACGTATCTCAAGGGTTTGTGGTGAGGGATCATGGGATTTTATCTAAGGTCTAAAGGAAGTCTTGTAGAAAAGTCATCCCCGTTTTGGCATAAGCATTAAAGTCCTGATATACAGATGGCTGTGGGGGTCCTAAGGTTCAAATATTGCAGTGCATATTTGCACTAAGAGTTTGGGGAACCACAAAATGCTTAGACACAGAGGCTCTTACTCCACACAGCAAGAAATACAGAGACAGGTAGTCCAGGATCGACACAAGAGCCAAGTGATTCCCTCATGGATCCAGCCTCTGCCCATATTTAGTCTCTTCTATCCTTAGTGGGTAAGCTTTCATGCTGATGTTCACTGCCTCATGGTTGCAAAATGGATGCTGTAACTCCAGGTGTCACGTGTACACTCCGGGCAGAAAGAAAATGAAGGAAGCAGGAAGCAATCATGTCTATATTAGAAAAGCAAGAACTTACCCCCAAATCTCAGCATACCTCATGTACTACACAAGGTCACAAGGCTACCCCTAATTCTGAGGGAGTCTCAGGAAGCAAGTGTTTTTAGTTCTGCAATCAGGAGAAAAGGCTGTTGGGGGGGCAAGTTGCGCCATCTGCTGAAGCATCTGTTCTTATTTTGGTGGCTGTTACATTTCATTACAGATATTTAACATTATATGGTCTTCTCCCCTGGGCAACATATCTTTTTAAGTATCTCTGGTGTTAGCAGCTTGTTTTCCATCTGAGTTGGAAATATAAATGAGAGATCATTATTCACATTTTTGCATAAATGTATAATGTGCATATATAATCACTTGAGAATGATTTTTTTTTTTCAGAAACTTGTTTTCCTCAGGATTTTAATTTTGTAGGGCTGTTTACCTGTGACCTTTGGTATGTGAGTTAGGGAGATTTGAGGAAGGAACGAAGTTGAAATAAATGGAAGGCGACTTGCACGTTTGTCTTTGTAGGCAAGTCTGGGTTCTGATAGACAGCGATTGCGCATTAGAACAAGATTTCACGGCAAGGTGGTGGTGAGCGCAGAGTACTTTAAGAGGGAACAGTTAGTAACTTTCTTAAAATGTGGATCTGATAAAAATTTGAGAGAGAGGCCTGAGTTTTCACTTGTGGATCTTGGGGTTCCTGACCTCCGAGGTTGTGTCCACACTCTTTCTGGGAACAGGGTACTCACGTGCCCTCAGCTTAGCCTGCACCACCACAGTAAGAAAGGCTGGAAGCACCTGCTCAACTTTGTTTTTTTGCTTTAGTAGGATATCCTAAAATGGCTCAAGTAGGAATAGTATGAAAATAAATACACTCATTTTAGTGACTCTGTATAGACTTTAAACGTAAGTGAAATTATTCTCTCCGCTAAGGAAATTCTGTAGTACTGAATTAATTCCAGAGTCTGTTTCAATACAACCATTATGTTTAAGTTATCTCCATGATCCCTTATCTGTCAGATGAAGCCTGGCTCCCAAGATAATGCCCATCAGACTCTTATCTGCCACACTCTTGAAAACTGCATCAAGAAAGCCTGGTTTGTAACTCAGATGGTTTGTGGTTCTTAGGTTTGTGAGGATTAAGAGATCCAAAAACTATTTGTGGGGTGACTACAAATTGAAGGGTCTACATTTTGGTGAGTAGAAATGAAGGCTACACCATGCAGATAAGTGTTTGGATCTGGATTCTTTTTTTGGTTTCTAGATTATTCATTAATATAGAACAAACTAGAATAAACAGATATTAGAGAAAAACAAACAGCTAAAAGAGAAGGATCCTCATGAACAAACATACCAACTGACTCAGAAGAAAGAAAGAAATCAGGGAAGAGAGCAATCATTAGAATAATTGCAAATTTTATCTTGGATAGTTGAGACGATACTATGTCTATAAAACAACAGATTCCTAAAGAAAAGGAATAGTTGAAGAACAAGAAGGATTTCTTGTGAATTAAAAATATAATTGACTCAAAATCATAAAATGACAAAGGATGAAAAAAGGATGAAGAGTCTTCTAGAAAACAGAGCAAAAGAACAAAGTCAGAAAATACTAGTGAAAAGTTGAGATAGTCAATTCAGCTTCTACATCTTCTAGTAGAAGGTCTTGAATGAGAAAATTGAAAAAGTAGAGGAAATAATTTTATATATTCCCCCAAATCTTCAGACTGAGAGGCCATCTGAGTACAGAGTAGAAAAATAAGAATATGAATGGAGCAGTACTTGAACACAATTTCATGGTATTTCAGAACACCAAGGAAAAGGAGAGAGTCCTAAAATACTCCAAATATGGGAGCAGAGTGCCCACAAAGGGGCAGATCTCTCTCCTCAAGATAACCTCTAGAGGACAAGAAAATGATGCTTTTGTGTTTTGGAGAGAAAATTTCCTATAATTCTGTTCCCAGCAAAAGGGCAAATTCAGTTTGAGATCTGATAAAGATCTTTTCAGGCAAGTAAGAAAGGAAATTATTTAATCACCCTCAGAGCATTCTTTAAAGAGCTAGTGCAGGATAAACCTCAGCAAAACAAGAGGGAGATTCAGTTTCAAGAACAGGTGGATAAACTAATCAAGGGATGCAAAGAAAAACCTGTTACTTGGAAAATCTAAAAGGGGGGGCTGTGAAATTAGAGTAGGATTTTGGGGGAATTCTAAAATCTTGAAAGCCAATGAAGTTTCTGTAGCACCCTCTCAGCATTTTGCAGCGGTTCTCTGAGCAGCACAGTTTTAGAAACCTTCTGTGTGTGTATTCAAACATGCCACTTGTTTCTGCAGGGAGTAATTAGAATGAAGTTTTCATGTTGTAAACGTTCATTTTCCAATTTGAAAAATCAGAAGCTGTAGTTACAGAACACAGTGTATGAACTTGGACCATGTAAAAATTATATACCGCGAGGGAGGAAGGCTGGGCAGTAAAAAGGGGAGGAGAGGTGAAGGGAAATACCGAGGCACCGGTCCCTCGTTGTACCAAGAGGAGAGACAAGAAAGGGTCTCAGTTTGGTGAATTAAAAAAGGTTTAAATGTGTGGCTCTAGTGAGCAATTGAAAAATAAAATATTGAAACATTACTAACAGATGGCCAGAAGTAGAAAAGGAGGGAATGGCACCCTGAGGAAGCAAAAGATGATTAAGCTGACAAACCAAGAAATAGGGGTCAGTATTGAGAGGTGCACTTCAAGCCAATAGCTCTTGAAGTGGGGCTCGTCTGAATTGAGATGTACTATAACTGTAAACTACAGACTTCAAAGACCTAAAGTGAAAGAATAACATGACTCATTACACTGATTAGATGTTGAAATGACAGTGTTTTGGATATATTTGGTTAAATAAAATATTTAATTTTACCCCATTCTTTTACTTTCAATGTGGCTACAAGAAAATTTAAAATTACTTAGGTGGCTTACATTATACTTCCATTTAACAGCATTGCATTGATCTAGAGATGGAGATACCTTGGAACAAGTGAAATCAGAAATTTTTTTTTCTTATACCGTTGGGAGGGGTGGACAGGGGTGAAATGGGGAAGGAAGTATTTTTGCTTTATGCCTGTTGTGTATTTTAAAACCTAATCAAATATTGAGCAGCTTCAAAAGGACTTTAAAATATGATTGGCATTAGGAATAACAAGCGCCCTTTACCACCACCACCCAGTTTAGGAAAAAAAAAAATTACCTTTCACTTTGAAGATACCGCTGTGCTCTTTCTTCATTCTTTTTCCTTCCCTCTCCATCTCACCCATCCCAGGCTCCCAGAATGTTTTTATTTTTATTTCATAATAAAATAACATGGTTTTCTAAAGGATAGTTTTAAAGTGGAAGATATCTCGTACAGTCTTTTTGTTTTGTTTAGGCAATTTGGCAGTGTTAAAACTTAAAATGGTCTCCTCAATCCAGCACTTCCATTTGAGAAATGTTTTACATGTTCCAAAAAATGCAAACTGTAAAGAAATGGGTATAACCCGATGTCGTTTTATTTTTTTATAAAGCCTGTGTTTATGTATACAAACAGTGCTCTTCTCTTAGAGGTCTACTTGGAAGGACAGAAGGACGAAGGACAGGACTTTATAGTCCTGTGTTTTAAACTTTCATAAAAATGGTCATGGAATTATAACTTAGTTTTGGGCATTTCCTGTATTTTCCAGTGAAGAATCCTTTAAAGAAATGTTGAAATATGTTCTCATAACCAGGGCTTTCTTAGACTAGAAGGCATTGCTTTAGAAGATAGGAAACAATATGTTTAGAAATTTTAAGAAGTTAACGCAAAGTAAAGCCATCATTTTTCTCCTCAACCCTGAATACCCGTCCGAGGTAAGAGGCATCACTTTCACATCCAGTCTGAAATTGATTCCTTACCCTTTTGATAGAACGCACTTTTAAATAACCCAGCAGTCGCCTTCCAGTGGGCTTCATTTCCAAAACACAATTTAAGAAGCATGTGGACAAATTATGTTAATTTAATGAACTATGCTTCCAGCACTACAAGCAAAACAAAGGGAATGCATGACTCATTTTATTTACTGAATGTAGACCATATATTTTTTTAATGTTTACTCTTTTCTAATCATAAAATGTTATGTGCATTGAATACTTTAGAAAGTTATTACAAAGTATAAATTATCACAATCCAGGCACACTGATAACATTTTGTCTTATTTCTAATATTTCTAGACATATATGTATGAGCATACTTACAGACTTCAAATACACATCCTTTATGTGTATTTTTTCCCAAAGAACCTCATTGTGCCTTTTCATGTTAAGTATTCTTAAGCATGGTTTTTGTTTGTTTGCTTTTTGGCAGCTTTTCTGGCATTGTTTATTAGCACTAAGAGTATTTTTGTGAATTCTAGAGGACTTCTTATATATAAATCATGTCATCTGCAAATAGACTTAGTTTTACTTCTTCATTTCCAATTTGGATGCCTTTTCTTTCTTGTTCTTGCCTAATTGCTCTGGATAGGAAATCTGGGACAATGATGAATATCAGTGATGAAAGCAGGCATCTTTGATTATTTCCCCGATCCTATTGGAAAAGCTTTCAGTCTTACAACATTTTTAAAATAAACTTTATTTTTAAAGAACTTTTAGGTTACAGAAAAGCTCCATCGAAAGTATAAGGGATTCCCATAAACCCTCCCCCTCCCACATCTTTCCTTATTAATAGCATCTTAAAATTGTTTGGTACATTTGTTACAATTGATGAATACATACTGAAGCATTGCTACTAACCAAGTCTATAGTCTATATTGTGGTTTACACTTAATTCCAATGCCCTAAAAATGCCCTGTGTTCCACCTATTATTCCCTGTCCCTCCCCTCAGAACCTCTGGTAACCACTACTTTTATATCAATGTTAAATGTTCTTCCATTACTACAATATGTTTACTTTGACCATGATTGCATTCCCGCCCCCCCATGTTGTTCATTCCTCAACCTTGAGGATTTGGGGATCGTGATGCCCATCCTGCCTCAGATTGAGAGGGAGCTTGAATCTTACGGGGCAGATGAAAGGAACTGTTTCTGGAGATGGGGGTTGTCCGTCATCATCATTTTGTTAATTGTCCTGAGTGAGTCCGATGAACTGGAGAGTAGGTGTTGGCTACAACTCTTCTGAGATTTGGACTTAACCAGCATATGAACAGATTGAAGATTTAAGTCTTTGAGACATATATTTAATGAGTATAGTGCTAATTATAAACTCAACTAAAAGGGGTAGAAGAATCATGTGTAGAGAAATTATAAATGAGTCTTAACTCTGTTACATTGGGGAAATAGGTTGTCATATATTTGAAGGTAAGGCCCACAGAAGGGCTGCTGATTTCAAGGGGTTGTGTGCTTTGCCTATAGTGCCTGAGACATGCATAAGTGTAACCTCTGGAAGGACCTCCTGACTCGTTTTGAAATCCTTTAGCCATAAAAACTCTTTTGTATTTGATGTTCCCCCCTTTTCGGTCAAGGTCTTTTTCCAAATGCATGCTAGTTGGTGCTTAGTAATAATCCCTCGGTGCCAGGGAGGCTCATCCCTGGGAGTCATGTCCCACATGGGGAAAGTAGTGTGTTTATTTTCTGAGTTTGGCTTAGTGAGAGGCCACATTGAGTATCAAGGAGGTTTTCAGGAGATAACTCTGAGGCAAAAATTATTATAAGGTTAAGTTTCAATTTTACAAGAATAAGGTTCATAGTTACATTAATTTATATTGAGGACTTGACATACTGGTCTGTTATCTTTTTTTTTTTTTAACAGTTTATTGAAGTATATCATTCATACATGAACATACATAAACTATAAGTGTTCAGTAAACATCGTGAACTTACAAAACAAACATGCATAACATCATACAGGGCTCTTACACAGCACCATCCCCCAAACACCCTGCATTATTGTGAAACATTTGTTAACAAATCATGAAAGAGCATCGTCAAAGTATTACTACTAACTATAGTCTGCATCTTCCTTCCCTATACATTTTTTAAAAGGATTTATTTATTTATTTATTTACTTTTATCCATTTTTACCCGCCCCCCCCGTTTTTGCTGTTTCTGTGTCCATTCACTGGGGAACTCTATGTGTCCATTTCCTGCCCTCTCTTCTCATCTTTCTCCTGCTGTCTTCCCTGGGATTCGATCCTCGGAATCTCTGATATGGGAGAGAGGTTTCCTACTGCCTGTGCCACCTTAGTTCCTGGTTTTTCGGTGTGTCTCGTCTTGGCTCTCCCTTGTGTCACTCTCCTGTTACGTCATCATCTTGCTGCGTGGTTCGCAGGGCCTGGCGGCGTACCTGCACACGGGTCCTGGTGGCCCGCATGCCTTCTATATTTTCCTTTTTTTTCTTTTTACCAGGAGGTCCCGGGGATCAAACCCAGGTCCCTCCATATGGGAGACGGACGCCCAACCACCCAAGCCATGTCTGTCCCCCTGCTATATCTCTTAAGGTTGACCACAGATACCCAAAGTTACAGTCTTTTCCCATACAAGGTGATCATTTAATAAATCAGGCTTAGTTTATCACCAGCATTCTAAAAACCAGACCTAGGGAGAAAAACTAGGTCTGGGGACATATGCATGATTTCTAATATAGCGAATGTTTA